>PVKM010002519.1:0-29558 GCA_004027735.1 Carollia perspicillata | reverse complement strand
TCAGGCATCGGATCCACGTGTCTGTGGATTCTCTTTCTGACAAGAGAACATGTTCTGAAATTTCCCCCTTGATGATGATCTTCATTGCAGGGATGTTGCCCAAACATGTAAATTTACCAATAATCTGCCCTGGATCTCCCATGCATGAAAGTCTCTTCTCCCCCTCCCCACTAAATAAAGGTTAAATGCACACGTTGGCCACATTCAAACCTTTGCTCAAACACTTACTAGTTATGTGATCTTGGGCTGGTTACTTAACCTCCCAGTGCCTCAATTTCTTTGTCTATACATGGGACTAAACTAGGACCTATTTCATAGTGCTGTTATGAGTATTAAAAAGATAATGCATGCAACATTTTAAAACAATGCCTATAATATTTATTATATTTTTAAATCTTTAGCCTGTATCAACTTTTGACACAGTCAATCTCATATTTGTACTCTAAGCTATATGAAATGTATATCTTTTCATTTATCCTATACTTTGCTGAAGCTTCAAGGAAGAACTAACAATAAAACAATGACGATGATAATGATGATGATGATGGCAGATGACATTTTTTGCCTATATGACATTCCAGGCACTGCTGTAAACATTTTACATTCATTACCAACAGCCCAAGAGGGCAAATATTCTTACTATCTCCAAATTACAAAAGTGACCTGGAAAGGTTAGGTTATTTACCCAAGGTCATCCAGGTTCACGCTCTTGAAATTTAGTGAAACTACATTTGGTCAGCAATTCCTTGCCACGATATTTCTCTGATTTATAATACTATCAGTATTGCTCATCCCCTCCTTCATCTTCTGTTTTTCCAGAATGGTTTTAATCATTATGCCTATTCTCAAGGACCTTACAGCTAAAACAAGGAAATAGGATAAATACATATGAAAGCACATACAAATTTAAAAAACAACAAACAAACAAAATTTGTTCAAATCCATCCAGCTCCACCACACTTATTTCTATCCACTCAGCAACAATAGTGTTTCGGAACGTATATAACCACAGCACCAAATCACTGATTAAAGATTTTAGGCAAAATAAATGAACATTCCAGGGAAATTCAATTCGCTTCTAAGTTTAAACTTAGTACTGGTTTTAAGGCAGAAGGGATAGGCCAAGGTAAGTTCCAGAGCAGAGCTTTTGTAAAATTACATTCAGGATTTCTGTAAAAGACAATGTTTTATCACAGAGACAATGGACTAGAAACTTGGGGAATTACCCACATGTTGTCTGAGTGCTATTAACAAAGGTAAGTAGTAGTCTATGGTGAGCCACTGCTGGCTGTCAGATTATCTTGTTGAGAATCATCACAGCCAGAGTATCAAGGTCAGGACAAAACAGTGGAACAAGGCAGCAGTGAACCAAGCCTGCCCCCCAAGCCAACCTACTCACTATTAGTGATATAGGTGACATAAATGATGATTATATCATAGTTTTACAAGTATAGAGCACTTTCTAGTGTATAAAGCACTTTCATAATCATTATTATGTTTTTAAAGAATTTCCTATGGAAGACTCGCAATGGCCAAACTGCAGAAGGAAATTTCACTTTCAAAAGCATATTTCCAGTTTAAGATAAATACCTATTTTGAGTTAGGTAACCCATATGAGAGTGGATAAGCACAGGAGACGTTGCTTTATTAATTAAGGATGTATCTGAGACAGTAATTTTCAACTGATGCACAATAGCAGGCACACTGCTGCAGTGCATGAAGTTTCAAAACATGCAACACCTGACTATTTAGTCAGGGGCACTGGCCTCTTTTCCAGCCAGGGGTGTCCAACCTTTTGGTGTCTCTGTGCCACACTGGAAGAAGAAGAGTTGTCTTGGGCCACACATTAAATACATTGCAACACATAATCGCAAAAAAAATCCTGTAATCTTTTAAGTAAATTTATGATTTTGTGTTGGGCCATTCACAGCCATCTTAGGCTGCTTGTGGCCCATGGGCCGCAGGTTGGACATCCCTGACTTACACTGTCAAATAAAAAAAATGATAACAGCCAACACAACAATTGCCATCAGGTATGAATAAATCAAAATTATACCTATATTTTTTGTCACATTGGCAAAAATTATATATGTTTGATATGCCATGAGGTTTTAGTAATTAGTTTAGGTATGCCATGAGACAAAAAGTTTGAAAATTACTGATCTAAGATAGTATCCTGTGAAAACAAATTAATATATGGCTGTCTACATTCAAAGGGCCTTTGTATTAGATGTGGGAAGAACACATATTCATAGTAACAGATGACAATTACTACCATGCACAGTGCCAATAACAGGTATAGTATTCATTGTTGATTTTAAGACAGACAGAAATAATTGTCAGGTAGTACACTCAAGAAATGCATCACACAAGATAGAGGATATGAACTGAGGCTTCAAGAATCCTTGGGATTTGTAGTTGGGAAGAAAAAAGTGAGGTTACATAGATAGCTAATATACATGTAAGCCTATGTGATCATATGTTAATTTTCATGCTTTTAAAAATTCCTGAGCCCTAGCTGGTGTGGCTCAGTGGGAAGGGCATCATCCCACAAAGGGTACCAGTTAAATCCCCAGTCAGTGCCCATTACTTGGTTGCAGGCCAGGTCCCCGGTCAGGGATGTGCGAGAGGCAACCAAATGGATGTTTCTCTCTCACGTCGGTGTTTCTCTCCCTCTCTTTTCCCTCCCTTCCCCTCTCTAAAAATAAATAAATAATTTTTTAAAAAATTCTTGAATCTCTTAAATGAACTTGTTCTATAGAGTTTCCTTTCCTTATATAAAGTAAAAAGAAAAGAATAAAAACATAAATAGAAACTAAAGAAGGCAAGGGACATAAGCTAAGGCAAGGAAATGCACAAACTGGAATTCAGTGACAAGAAGACTCTGGGGTTGACTAGAGACGTATTCAGCTAATCTCCAAACAACACTATAAATCACTAATACAGGGGAATCCAAAAAATCCTAAGGATTCTCATTAATACTCTCAAATCTAAAGAGAAACAAACTTTATATAGGCATTCTTATCTTTTTCTTCTTAGTAATGGATTCTATAAATGCTGGGGGGAAAACAGGTGAAACATAAAAAAATTAACAAATGGGCAAACTCTCACAAGTACAAAGATTCCAAAACTATACAGTGAATCAGAGAAGGGATCCAAAATCCAAAAGTAAACTCTGGTGAAGGACATTTAACAGAGTGTGGAATGAGAGAAGTCAGGCTGGCTAGTCCGATAAAGGTCATACGCCTCCTCAGCAGAGCTATTCTCCTTCCTGTGCTATTTTCTCAAGCTACAAAACATGGATGAAACATGGAATACTTAATAAGCCACCCACACTGTATATCCCCAGAGTCCCTCAAGCATTATCAGAGGGAAAGGAGACAGCACAGCAAATAGGAAGACCGGCTAAAAAATAACAACATAATGAGGAAAGGGAAGACAGACACACATATGCAAAAGTAAAAGAACCCAACATCTCAAGGAATGGAAAAATGTCATAATAGCTTCATGCTATAACATAACTTAAAAAGAACAAAACTTTAATTACATTTGGTTGAATGAGAGTTCTGCTTCACCATAATGTGGTAAGCCTAATTTCTCTTCCGCTGATTATAACTAAAAAGTTTGCACGAAATACCAAAAGTAACTACCTCAGGATGGTGAAGACCAAACAAAAGCAGGTGTACTGTGGGGAAATTACCCACTAACAGGTGAGTTTCCAGGTTCATCTTTCTTCTTGTGCCTTTGCCCCAACTACAGGCCCCAATTGTAGAGCTGTATGACAGAACAGCCGTATTGGAAGCTAAAATCCTGCTTTCTATTTCTATTCCAAAGCTTTGAGCTGAACTGGTAATTAAAGCGGGGGTGGGGGGGTGCGCTTAAAGACTGGAAGGTATGGAGGGCATTCTATAGCAGAGAGAGCTGGAGAAGAGAATCGTCTAATTATATATACAAAACCATATAAGTTTCTCACTCACCTATGAGCTGCACACATGTACAACATATCCAAAACAGATCCGCAAGGCCTCTAACAAGTGAACGAAGACTATAAACTGCCGTTCAAGTTTCTTATTAGCTTTCGAGTAGTAAATGCACTAGACAGATCAAAGAAGGATGGCAAAGGCTTTGAAAACTTAACTGATATTGGAACCCACAGAAGACAAGACAAAATCTGTGCTCTGAAAGTTATGAGCATGATTTTTTGCTAAAACAAAAAAAGTCACTCTTTTTCTAAGGATTATAACACAGCCCAATGTCAAAAAATATAATGTTCAAAATGTCCAAGATATAATCCAAAAATTACTCAATACATGAAGAAGTAGGAAAATGTGACCAATACTCAAGAGAAAATAAAATCAATAGATACTAATTCTAAGATGACCTACATGCTGGAATTATCAAATAAAGACTTTAAAGCAGCTATTATAAACATGTCTCATGAGGCAGAGCCAAAAACACTTAAAATTAATGAAAAAGTAAAACTTCTCCAGAAATAAGTAGAAAATATGAAAAAATTTGAAATTTTAAAACTGAAAAATGAAATATGTGAAATAAGAAATTCACTGAATGGTCTCAATAGCAGAATGGAGATAATAAAGGAAAGATCCAGGGAAGATGAAAACAAATTATTCAAGCAGAAGACTAGAGATAAATATATTTTTTACATGAACAAGAAGCCTCAAGAAACCCGTGGGACAATACCAGAAGGTCTAACATAAATGTCATTGGAGTAACATAAAGTGAGAAAAAAGAAACTGTGCTGCAGAAAAAGTATCTGAATTTAAAAGTATAAAAATATCATACTGAGTAAAATCAAAATTTAACAAATTTAGGATCAACAAATCCCAAATAGGATAAAGGAACAATTTATTTTCTTTCCTTTATCAATTTTTTTCATCAATTGAAAAAGACCTAAGGAGACAAAACAAAGACTGAAACAACATTATTTCAGAATTGAAGAGCAATTTGGAAAGATAAAAAAACAGAGGTACCACACTAAAAGTCAAATCACTTGAAAAGCCAAAGATTAACATAATCATATTGAATGTATATGAAAAAAGCCAAAAATTAATGTAATTACATCAGTTAATACTTTGATATTTTTACAAAACATGGAACAGAAAATATATTCAAACATACGCTACAAAAAAGTATCCCTGAATAAAGGAAAATCTTCAGAAGAGTTTACCAACTTTCAAGAAAAATAATACACAGAATGATCAACAAGCAGACAAATTTTAATTAAGCTACTTAATTTCAAGGAAAATTATTTTTTAGACATCCAAATACAAAGACATAATCACCTACAAGGAAGAAAAATTGGGTAGACTTCATACTTACCCAGAATCACAGTTGACCCCAAGAGACAATGAAGAAACATTTTTCAGTTATCTTAAAAATGGTGTATATCCTAAAGGTATTGTACCCAACTAAAAGGTCACTTAAAAATAACCTATACACAGAACTTAAAAAATCCAGGACTCATGAGCCCTCTGTTGAGAAGAAAATGACCTGAGAAGAAAATCCAGCCAATTGGGATCTGAATAAGAACGGTACTTGAACAACACTAAAAAAAGAGAGAATACAAGAATTTAGGAATGGAAAAGCTATCATCCAAAGAACTGTTAATGACCCCTGAGTTCATTTGGAAATAGAATTGACACTAAACAAATATGGAAAGCATTGTTTGGAAGATAATACGATTGTCATTAACAATGATGTAACTAACACAAACCAAGGGGCAACACAAATGCCTCTTGACTGACAGGAGAATGATAGGAGAAGCAGTGATCTTCATCCTTCAGAGCAGATTCTGTTTAACATAGACACATTTGGTTAAAAAATGATAAAAACCATTCTGATTTCAAAATGTGTATACTCTCATGTCTTAGCATTAGAGTGGCTGGTGACCCCATTTTTAGTGTTCCATCATTCCTTCTTTCTCCCCAGCAAAGCAGTTCCCACAAATACATAATCTGTAATTTTTATCACATTGGTGCTATGTTCTAACTAAACAAGATAATTAACTATGTAGAAAGAACAGAAACATTTGGAGTGTATTAAGTGTTCTACTTGACTTACAAAGACACACACACACACACACATGCATCCAATGTTCACCTCTAATGTTTGGCCGTGCATTACCTATACCCAAGAAGTAGTTGTATTCTTATAGACATGGCCAGTTTAGAAATATCCCAATTGGTTTTTAAATGTATGTATGCAGATCGTGCCGCAGGCCCATTGTAGACAGATGATCTAATTTGATGTTAAAAATGCCACTTTCTCAACTCATTTCTTTAATTCTTCCAATTTATATGCAATAAGTTTAGATAGCATTAACTAAAGAGAGGAAATATGTGCAGATATATTTCTCTTCCTGGTGTGTTTTATTTTAAAATCTTCATAAAAGACTCACATAATGACTTATTCTAACACCTGAAACTCATGATATTAAAACAGTTTATGATACATTATACCATTAAGAGGTAGAGTTGCAGTATCCATGATAGTGATAAATGTCTTCAAATGTTCAAAATGTATATTTTGCTTTATCTAATAAAAGGCAAGAAACACGCTCATGGATGCAGAGAACAGACTGACAGTTGTGGAGGGGAGCAGGGTTGTGGGGCTAGGTAAAAAAAAAAAAAGTGAAAGGATTAAGAAAAAAATAAAAACCCTCATAGATCCAGACAACAGTACAGTGATTACCAGAGGAAAAGAGGGGAAGGAAGGAGGTAGAGGAGGGTAAAGGGGAGATAACTGGTGATGGAAGAAGACCTGACTCGGAATGGTGAACACACAATACAGTGTACAGATAATGTGTTGTAGAATTGCACATCTGAAACCCATATAATTTTACTAACCAATGTCACCCCAATAAATTCAATAAAAATAAAAAATGAAATAAAACAAGGCAGTTTATAAAAATTCATAAAAGATATCTGAGGATAATAAAATCACAAAACAATAGAGGTACTTGTTTGATAGTCCCTGTATGGCAGATACTCTGCTAAGAACTCTCCATGGATCATCTCATTTCATCCCATTAGTTAATGTCTTTTTCATTCTTCTGATCCAGGGACCCGAGTGGGGAAACATACGGGAGGACGCGGCTTCTGCCTCCACGTCCCTGCTTCTGGAGAGGAGGTTGCCTGCCTCCCTAAACCCTGCCTCCCACCTGAGAAGACTTCTGAGCAGAATCAAGCACCACGACTTGGTGTCCAAATCTGTATTTCTTTGGAGAATGCTATCACTGAGCTTTGTCACATGTATGAAGTATGAGGATATGGCAAAGTTTATGAAAGTAATGCACAAAGAACAGACTACATATCTTTCTATAAAGTAATGGCAACACACATTCAACAAACTCTGAATGAAGCAGTTTGTAGCTGACGATTGTTATGATCCCCTAATATGTACTAAGTGACATTAATAACAATAACCGTCAACTAAGTATTAGTGTTAAAGGCTGAAACCCAATGATGATTGGGGCATAAATATCCTAGATATTCACATAAAATTCAACAAAAGAACTATCCTGTGATGTATAGTTCTTGGATATGATGGTACACTCTCCCAAAAGACAAAATCCTTCCAGGAAGCCAGATTAGGAACTTCTAAAAGAGATTCATGTTGATATAGTTCAACCTGGAGCACAGATCTCTTCCATACAAATGATCTGTGTAACACTGTCATGGAATCCTCCTCAGAGAAGTCTGCTCTAAGAGAAAGGATGCAATGGTTATATATGCAAGCCCATAGGAAAAAAATGTAAGTAGTCTTACAAACCAGCCTTTTCCAACCTGTGTTTTTGGAAACAGGCCTGCTTTAACAAGGAGTTCCTTGATTGTCTTGGAAAATGCTGAGTCATTACTCTAGAATCTCAGTATTCATATACTAATAAGTGTTATTTCCCAAGAAGGAAACAAGATTTAAAGCATTTCCTTAACCTTTCTGATGACAGAACCCTTTCTTCATGGTACATACCCAGATATCTACCATAGCCTGAGAGAGCTTCTCCTCACAAACCTTGATTTCTAGGTTCTATGAAGAGCCCTAGAAATCTGGAAACAAAGCAACCCTTGGTGACGAATTGTGAGAGCTGAGTCCCGTACAAGTCTCAGCCCAGCACTAAGGGGCTCCTCTCCCACTGAGGAAGATTAAACATTAATGGGCATATTGTAACTTCCTTCCTGGACAAAATCCAAGGCAGGGAATGGGGTCGGGGAGGGAGCCGTGTCTGTGAGTGTGCTTGAGTTTACCTCGAATGACGTCAGGCGGGACCGATAATGTGCTATCCCCTAGGGGAGTGTAATAAAAAACCAACAGTGCCTATGTATTTCTTCATGGTTCCCTCATGCTGAGATAGTGGAAAAGGATGGAGCTTTTAAGCATCTTTGTTTTTCATACTGGATGATTTCAAAGGAAGTCCACACGTAAGTCAGGGGTCCCTTCTTTCCCCCTGACTTTGAGTCTGTTGCCCTGGTCACACACACATAAAAACATTAGGCAAACTTAATAATAGCCCTGGTGTAAAAGTAGCTCCCAGAATTTTGCTGACTCCACTTAGATCTTCCTTTAGCTTTTCCAGTGTCCATGTGATTTTGTGTACATCCACAACTAAGCAATGTCCAGACCTATTTTATGTCCACTGAATCTATACTTCTGGCCAAAATGAGATCACAGACTGATCTACAGTAAACCAATACAGAAGACTGATAAAGCTAAAACAGAAAATGCATATTTAATCACTTACATTGGAGCATTTTTTTTTTTTGCCACCAAGGAAAAGACTGCAAAGTTGAAAACTTCTGTTTCAACTGGAAAGCATAGACATTTTTATAAGGTGGGAATTCTTGACTGCATGTAGGACTGCAGGAAGATCGTTAAAGAGGTCACTCTTGACTCGGCCTCGATAGCCTCATGTTTAGTGTCTGGGCAGAGGACAAAGGAAAAACAGACAACTCTTCTTTGTTATTTCCACTGCACTTACAGAATCAATTAAAATAATAATTATTGATGAAGACCTTACCACTGATTAAACAGGCTGACTTAATTGCTTCTGTGAAATCGCACACCTGTTAAGTGAGTAGCATGGCGTCAGCAGAGATCATGCAATGGCCCCCAGCTTTGTGAACAGGATGTGCAATGGCATTGATTTAATTAGAGCTCTTACATTGCAACCTGCACTCCTTCCTGAGCCATTCTCCGCTGGAGACTTCCTCTGTTCTTTAATGCTGCCCTGAGTTGGAACAAAGCAAGGTGCCCAGCAAGAAGCATTGGGTTGCATCACACAGGGGATTAAAATGCCCATTATGAAGACAGGCCATAAAAGAAAATGGGCTGCAGGCAGTAAACTATTGATTGAAAGAGACTGAAAACACCACAGCGTCCAAACTCCTTGCCCTGCTCTGCATGATCTAAGCCCTGCCAAGCTCCTGGGTTCCTAATCTACCTTCACTCCAGGGCTAATAATACCCCAATTACATGGGTCTTCGTCCTCTTGGCTTTCCAATGCAAGACACTGGTTCCCACCTCGGGTCTTTGCATCTGTCTTCTTCTACCTGAACCCTACCCCCACCCTCAAATTTATCTTCATGATTTAGGTCTCAGCTCAAATACCCTCTCCTCAGAGAGGCCTTTTCTGACCATCTGAACGAAAGAGGTCCATCTTCCTAACTGGACACTTTCCATTACATCATCTAATGCAATTTCTTTGAGTCACTATCCCATGTTGGAAAGTTCCCATAGTGTATTTGTTTACCTGTTTATTGCCTGATGGCTCCTATTGACATATTAGATATACAAGAGCAGGGACTGTTTGTCATCTTCACTGCTGTATCCCCAGTGTCAAGAACAGGACCTGCACATAGTAGATGCTCTGTAAATACTGGCAGAAATAAATAATGGATAGTGGTTGAGTGAATGGGAAATTCACTAATGTTCATTCAAGGCTGCTGCTGCTAGCCCACCCCTCACTGGGTAGTGATCAGAACATGCATCAGGTAATATGACATCTAGGCCTAACCTGTCACTGCTGGATGTGTAACCTTCAGTAATTTACTTAAGATCTCTGGACCTCAGTTTACAAAAAGGGCTTACAAGAATGATCAATCTCACAGGGCTGTTGTTAGAATTATTTTAATTGCATGCAATGGACTTAAGTAATCCAATTATAATAAACGCTTAAGAAATATTGTTCTCCTTGTTGTTCTTGCTATCAGTAATTCTTACCATATACCACAAAAAAGATCAGGGACTAGGGAACCTTCGAGTGTGTGCATCAGTATTTTAAAAATCCCTAACCTAACATAGTCTACTCATTCAAGATAACAGTACACATTGATAGGTGTTCTCTTTTATCTCAATATACCACATAGCTAAAAATTTCAACGGCAGAGCAACCTCATCTTCTGGATGGGTCAGTAAATTTGCACTGTCCAGATCTGCATAGTCCCGCCCTCTTTTCAGCATACTCCTGAGCAGCCCTTATGAATAATTTGGTTGGAGAAAGCAAAGTTTCCATTGTTGAAAGCCATGGAAGAGACTCTTAATTCAAACAGTATTACATTGGTGGATGAGGTAAATTGAAACATGTAAAATTTATTGGACATCATAAAAGGGAAGCAGGGAGAGGCCCAAGGAGATGGGGGTTCGATTACTGCTGAATTGCTAGCATAATAACCTGCAGCACATCACAGGGCTACAAGCACTCTCCCAGATGATTGCTTTATGTCACCACTGATGCTACTGCCCCATCAGCTATGACCCTGGGAGCAGCAAACCCCATCATAAGAAAGAGAGAAATGTAAATTTCAAAATAGATATATAAATATTCGGTGGCCCAGTGCTCCATTAGTCATTTATATTTCTGACTTCGGAATGCAAAAATGTAAATCCAGGGTCCTTCTGAAGCCAGAAGTCACCCAGGGCTCATATAATAATCACTCTGACAGGGGCTAAGCTGTGTCTGGCAATAAAACCCAGAGGGCCAATAAGTTCACTAAACACACTGGGAGAAAACAAGGGAGAGATACACTCTCAACCTCAAGTGAGGGGAGAGAGAGATTGACAGACTAACCAAGCCCATCCCACAATGTCAGAGATTTCTCTGATACAATGGAGGGGTAAGGACAGAGCCGATTTACTCACTGGCAGGCTAACATTCCTGTAAGCAAAATGCTCCAAAGCTCATTCTTAAAGCTCTAAAGAGCATGGGATTTTTCTGATTTACTTCCATTTATCGCCACTAGGAATAAACGTGGGGCAGGCAGCCACACACAGTTCTAAATGAAGGTACGTAATGTCCTTGATGCAGGCTTCCCTAATGTCCCCCTTACAAATGAAATCATTAAGAAGTCCACCAGACTGAGTTTGATCTAACATGATAGGGGCGAGGGAAGCAAAAGTGAAGAGGGTAGAACTACTATAAAACCCAAGAAATTAAAACCCCTGTAGTATGAACGGAAGGGCAGAGGCATGCAGTAGCTGTCATTCCTGAACGTAAGAGGAGAAAGGAGCAGAACACTCAAGCATGAGGGACAGGAGGAGAAGAGAGGATCTACCCCAGCCTTCCTAGGAGAAGCAGCAACGGCACGGGAGATGATGTCAAGATCACACAGCTGTTTAGAGGCAGTCTGGGCCCAGAACCTGTACCTTCTAATTAAGTCCTACTCCCACCACGGGACTTTCACACCTCCTCTCTGCTTCTTTTCATACTCTGTGGAGGGATTCCACATTTATTGAGGCACTTACATAAAAGCCCATTGCCCAGGTTTAGGGTTTAAGGAAGAGATATATTATAGAATAGGCTGAGATATAGGAGATACTTGAGGAGCTATACAGATAAATATGTGCAAATCATTTTAATAGCAATATACAGTATTGATGTCAATTAATTTCATAAATATTCCTTAGGACAAGACCTAGCAGGTATTTAAGGTCTTAAAAAGTAAATTGATTTAAAGGGAAACACTTAGTAAATAATAGTACCAATGTTTGTAGATTGGAAAGTAGCATTCTAGAAAATCCTCAACAGGTTTTCCAAGTTCACTTTGTCAAATAAGACATTTGACACATAAATGTACCTGATTATACTCATAAGATCAACAGCCATAGATGGAATCAATATTTTCATTAAAGAATATTATGTGCATTATGGTGGAATATTATTCAGCCACAAAGCAGAATGAAATTCTGATATGTGATGCAACACAAATAAACCTTGAAAACCTGCTAACTGAAATAAGTCAGACATACAAAGACAAATGTATGATACCACGTATATGAGGCATCCGGAACAGGCAAACTCATAGAGACATAAGTAACAGGTGCTGGGGGCATGGGGAATGGAGTTGCTGCTGAGGAATTATGGAGTTTCTGTCAGGGTGCTAAAAAGTTTTGAAAATAGTGGCAACGATTGCACGGTGCTGTGATGTAATTAATGCCACGTATACACAAATTATATGGTTAAAATTTTAATTTTATGTTATATGTATTTTATAATTTTAAAAATTAAAAATGTAATAAAGCAAAAACCTCTGACTTGTATACTTTAAAAGGGTGAATTGTATGGTATGTGAATTATATATTAATAAAGCTGTTAGAAAACCAATAATATAATGTACATAAAGTTAAGATCATTCTTGTCTAGAAAGAGGAAGCTGTGGAAACTGTTACTATAGGAATGTCATATCTGTTTCATCACATCCCAGAACAGTCCCTAAAGAATTAAGCATGACTATCTGGGGTCCATTTAAGAGAAGTTAGTTAAATTTTGTACATATCAGGACTCTTGATAATGCATCCCTCCTATATCATCACCCCATAAGAGCTATCTGGGAAGTTCTGCACCACATTAATTTGGATCATCACTCAGAGACTGAACATTCTCTGGATTCAAAACAAACTTGTCCCTTTCTGTAGCTCTAGTTTCCAAATTCTTATGTGCGGAATTTGGAAATTAAGTTTCAAATTGCCATCCACTCAATTTACATATGAATATGAGGGCATTTTCTCGAACATCAAAAATGCCACATTACACCAATATAAAGATCATACTGTACCAAACATATATATATTAGTAATTCAAGGTCAAATATACTGAGTTATAAGTGAAGAGGCAGTGTAGCATAGTGTCATAAACATGGAATTTAATAAACAGACCTAAGCTTAAGGGCAGCTTTACCACCTAATAACTTTTATTAGTTCCCTGTACCTTAGTTTCCTAATCTGGAAAATTAAGATAATGAATCTTTCCTCAAACAGGCAATGTGAGAACTGAAGTAGGTAACATGATGAAGAGCGCAATATTACTGGCGTAATAGCAAGAGTCCAACAAGTGGCAGTTAAATACATACTCACAAACGTAAACAAAGCAACACAGAATCTAGAGAAAGAAGACTTGGTGAACAAGAAATTGTCAGTGTGCCCATAGCAGGGAACAGGTAATCTTGTCTCTATAAAGAAGAACCCCATGGAGAAGCAGGTATAATTCTCCAGATTCCATCATTACAGGATGAAATAGCCTAAAAATAAACATTCAATTACTTGGGTTCTAAAATGAAGCAATTATTATTGCGATGACTAATACTAGTATTAACATTCATTACACACTTATTATGTGCCAAATACTTTGATAAACACTTTTTTTTTATTAAATCCTGTTAAATCCTGCCAACAACTCCATAAAGTAAGTACTCTTAGTATCTCATTTTCTAGATCAGCTAATCCAAAGGGTAAGTAACTGGTCTGAAAGCACATAGGGATGAAAGTTTAGGGCTGGAACTCAAAACCCAGGCTATCTGGACTATAATTTTAACACTGTGCCATCATCCATGCTTACTTAGAAATCTTGAGATAATTAATATGCTCTACCAGTTACCCTGATACCAAGAAAGGGGTCCCCTAGACAAAAGATGTGAAGAGTCTGGTAGCTCTCAGACCATGATCCTTTACCCAAATGCAAATAATATATGAGTCTTCCAATTTGTGTATACATCCTTATAAATGCACTAATAGAATCATCTCTAACTTGTGGATGAACCAAAAATAATATCAAAGCAAGACACATGCAAAGCTAAAGATGTGACTCTTCACTCACAGTGACCAATGTCCAGTCACCTTGAGCCTTAGCCCAGGAAGGCATGCTGGGTCTCCTCCAATCTCTCTCTGAACCCACTCTTAGGTACAACAAGGGGCTCATCACCAACCCTCCCAGGTGCTCAGTATAGATAGGCAAAGCTCCTGCCCATGTAGAAAGTGAGGAGCACTGCTAAGGAACGGCCCATAATTGAAGACAGGCTCATGTCCCAGAGTGCGCCCAGGATTGCCGAGACAGAAGCTGGCTGCCTTGGGTGTGAGCATGCCAAGGAGAAGTGACTTTATTAACCAGTGGTCAATGCTGTTTGACAGAACCACAGAGCCCTAAGGCCTCCATATCTGATAGTTAAAACATGATACTCAACTCTCAGCCTACATGGAGGAGCAATAATAAAAACATTGCCCTCAAAGGAAGAATGCCCCATGACTCAACCCTTCCTTTGAAAATGTGAGGTTTCTCTACAGAAACATGAATGAAGCACAGAGAACAGCTAAGGGATGGGGGAAGACGTAAATGAGACTAGATCAACAATCTCTGTGCTTCTGCCGCCTGCGACGCACACACACATGCACGCACACACAGTGCCTCTGTGCAGGCCCCAGAGGTCATGAGGGTCAAATACAAATTTCAAAAGTTGAAGAGGGGGAATCTATTTCAAATGACTTAAAGGATAACTGTCACGGGAATTAATATGGTTGGAATGTTTAAAGTAGCCACAGGTTCCTTCACTTTTGAAAGGTGTCAGGTTCCTGTCTTGAAAGCTAAATGTCTTTCTGTGATACCATAATGAAGGTTTGTGCTATCACAGACAGTTCCAGGCTAAGGAAAGCTTATTTAATTTACCAAACTGCACATAGAAATTCACAAGGATGAGTCCAAAAGGTTAAGCATGGGGCATGATTCCTATCTCTCTCCGTTTCCCACATGACTGTAGAGTCCATTAAATTTTCCTTTCTCAAAAGTGCCTGGAAATATGTTTCACATTTTTCACTGTGCCCCATTCCCTTCAGTACTCAGAACTCCTCTCCCAAGGAATAAAAACAGACCAGACATATTGACTAGAAATCAGCACCTGTCTAATGAGGTCAAGCTTTGCAAATTAGGAGAGCAAAATCTGAATTGCCAATAGATATTACTATAACAGAGGAGGGCCTCCCAGTGAGAGCCTTAACTATCTCAGGATCACCTATCACCAAAATCAATTTCTTTCTTTCTATATTTGTGCTCTTTCAACAGAATAATCTCACCTCTACATGCTACTCTCCCATTCGAGGACACAATGACTGTGAACCACATAGCAAGAGCTGTGCTGGTCGTGTGGTATTCAGGAATGAACAGGGCATGAACCCCTGCCTAGTTTTATAGTCAAGGGGGACAAAACATTGTAAATGTGTGAGATGAGTTGTGTAGAAGCCTGAACAATGTGCTATGAAGAACATTGTACTGATGTCTAAAAGGCAAAAAGATACAGTGATCATCCCACGAACCTGGGAACACAGTGTCTGACAGAAAGATCACTGAATTTAAGCAATAGGTCAACTACATTTCTCAAATGGGAATTTTTGTTTCATTTTGATTTTTCTTTGAATTACACACTGATTTTAACTTTTGCAAAAGTATAAAGGAAAGAATGAGCTAAATCGATGACCATAAAAAACTACTTCTTTTGTTGTTTCAGATTATAATAAAACAAATGGAAACATTTCATTACAAACAAGTTTACCTTGGGATCAACTTCCTGGAGAGGAAAAGATGACTTCAGAGGTACCTTCCAAAGTAAAGATTGATCATTGGGAGTTTGGAAGGGATCCTTCAAAAGAAAGACCTTTGACTTCTTTCCCTTCAGTTCTGAAAATGAGTTTATAAACAACTAGAAGGAAGACTTTAACCGAAATGCGAATGTTAACACCTTTATACAATTCTACCAAAAAATTATTCTTTGAGAGGGAAATTATGTTAGACCTCCTTTGTACATGCTGTAGAGAAAATGGTTATAAGGGTTTAAGAAAAGACAAATTGCAGCAAGAGTGTGCCAGCTTAAGTAAGGCACAGGCCAGGGACCACTGTGCCAACAGAGGGTCACAGGTCAAACTGGACAACACTACTTCTCCTGGTGAACTTGCTGGTAGGCATGAACTCGTCCACAGAATTATCTTGGAGGAGGGAACTAGAGACTAGCAGAATCAAAGAACTGAAAGCCATGGATTCACAGCCCTGGACGAACAGGTCCCTGCACATCCCTTAAGCCAGGGGTCCAGTTACACTGGTGAGAGATGAATGACCCAAGACCAACTGGAGAAGATGTAGGTGCCAAAACACATAGATTTCAGAAGAGTTCTTTGAGATTAGTTACCCTAATCATTCACTTGATAGATAATGATGAAGCTGAGGCCCAGAAAAGGGAAGAAGCTTATTAACTTCACCCAGTGGCAAAGCCAGAACTTAAATTTGAATACAGGTGAGTGCACTTTCCATCACCCCACTCTGCCTCCTTTGCTGAGAATCCCCCGCACAACTATGAAGAACATCAATGAGAAGCAGGAGTGGAGCAGGTTGGCAGCGTGAGGCTGGCATGTGGAGAGTGAATACTGGCGATGGAGACTTCAATAACTGAGAACCCAAGTGGCAGGCACTGGGAGTTCATTTTCTAATTCTATCACCAACATTTTTGTTCCCCATTAACATTTTTCCCTCTCCAAAAACTCTAAGTCTATGTACACTGTTCAAATGTCATTCTAAATTTCTGGGGGTTTTGGTCATATTCCTCCTATTGTGTTCAGGTGTCATATCAGTAAATTTAAATGATGGGATCATCATGCAAAAATGCTATCTACCTTTGCAAATGTGTTATAAAAACTATACATACATATGCCTTTAAAAATATGCAAAACATACTAAAAGTCCATCTTACAGACCTGTTCCTAAAGGTGTCTTTTCAAGGCTTATGGGATGAGAAGGAGATTAAACAATAACAATAAACCTAAGTAGACAAGCCAAATCAAATTCTCTCTTTGATGCTATGACTTAAGCGCAGGAGTAGCCAAAGGTTCTTATTTCAATTGCCTGGCATCAATTCATTCATTCTTCTGGTAACAAGCAAATGTGACAATTTTCCTTGGAGAACCAGTGCCTCCCTTTACCTTGTATTTCATATGGTTCAGATGGGGCTGACCCCTTCTCTTGGTACAAGGTATGGGTCTGACGCTGGTGACTGGTTCATGAGTTGGAATGCAGCCCAAATCCAGTCAATGAAAATTAGTCTTACAATTTTGTTTGAGCTATGTATTTCCAGTGGAATTGCTAAACTGGAAAAGAGTGGTCCTTTTAGCTGATTTTGTTTATCTTGCCAAAACTTGCTTTAAATAAAATCCACCTAACTATATAGGAAAGCAGAACTGAGGTGTGGAGAGAAATTACTGACAATGTTATTTGAACACTCAAGTTAGTGCAACTTTGAGAGTATGTTAGTACATTGTTCACAAAATTATGGCAATAATCCATTTTATTCTCATGTATACTCCACTTTGCAATGCAACCTTGCTGTTCTTCCATTGGGAAATGAAGTTTGTTTCCGAATCTCTGGAATATTGGCGTGGCCACATAACTTGCTTTGGTCAATGAGTCATTAATAAATGTGACATAAGTAACTTCTTGAGAGATACTTGAGCTTTGGAGTTCACCCTCTCCTATTACACGAGAAACTTTCTGCTGACAGTGAGTAATTTCAGACTAGCTCTCTGGAAAAGAAAGACCACATGGATAGCTGTTTCAGCCATTGAGCTAAAGTCCCAGACAGTGAGGCCATCCTGGACTATCCACCCAGTAGAGCCAGCCCAGAGAAGAACCACCCAACTAACCTAAAGGTTGTAACCTAATAAATAACTTTTCTTTTAAGCCATTAAGTTTCTAGCCATTAGTTTTTACAAAGTAAAAACTAACTGAATATTATGTTACATATTTTTCCTTCAGCAATTTGAATTAAATTTGTATCATTTATAACCAAAAGATACAAATAGCCAGTCCCATACTCAGCATATTTGACACCCAGAGAAGATCACTCAACAATGCTTCCTCTAACAACAAAATTAGTTTTAGTTACAATCACAGAATAATAATTATTTTTGTCATTTTTTTTACTTTTAAAATAGTAAAAATTTAAAATAAAAATTTTAATTTTAAAGATAATATTCAAATGCATTAGAATACTTCATGTAGGAATGGAAAGTTGCAGTCACCAAAGAAACATAGTACACCTCATAGTCTGTACTCTATTTTAACAGCTTTAAATGTTAAATACAAGTAAATGTTCCAGGTAGTCTCACAGAATGACAGAAATAATTCAAATCTGTTTCTTCGCCTTTCAACCATTGTGCTATAATTGCCTATTTCCGATCCACTGCTGAAATGCAGGGATGTGTAGTGCTAGGGTTTTGAAGACACTGACTGCTGAAGTGATACCCGACGGGGCCAAACCACCCTTTACTTCACTCTGAAATACGCGCAGCTGAGTTCTTGTGTGCTGAGGCCACCTGCAGCGTTGGGAACTCTCCGAATCAGAATACAATCTGTATTAAAAGACCTGTTTTAAAAGTATGTTAATTCAAAGTGTAATTGTACATTATTAAAATACAACAGAACTCATAGCAAATATTCAGAAGTTAGACTGATGAAATATATTTTAATTTCTTTTTCCAGAGAGGAGTACTTTTACCATTTTCATTACTTACAGTGCCAGCATACGGTGATGATAAAATGCAGACTAAATTTTAGTTGGTTTTATTACTGATTTTAAACTTTCCGTGGACGACGCGTCCCCTCATTGTCTGCCCCTGGAGCAGGCTCCTCTCACGGCCCTGTCCCTGACACTCCACTACAAACAGCACTGAAACAAACTTCACTGATGTTGAGTTACATATAAAATAAAAACTCTCCAAAGAACTCTGAAATACTTCAGAAGTGCTCAGTAAGCATGTTTACATATGGTAGAAAATGCTGAGAGACAGACCCAATGATTAAATGTTCAAATTTTCTAGAAAGAAAAATAAAGGTAAGTGATGGTGCTGAACTTTTCATCACAATGACAAAGTAGAACTAACTTTGCATCGGAGGAATAGGTAATTAAATAACCTGGACCATGATACTCTATTGCTATTTACAGTAAAATCCTCTTTTAATTTCAGAAAATCATTAAGGTTCTCTGGACCAAGACAAGCCAACAAACTATACCATTTCCAATTAATTTCTTATTAATCATAAGCCTATTTTAACGGGAGCTCCCTCTGTCAGGATTCACTTCAAGCCTCAGCTGTTCTTGGGAGATCTAAAGAAATCACACAAGAGGCAATATAACTTAGGATGGAACTGATCACACGATGCCATTGATCTCTATTAGCTCTTCCCATTGACTGTACAGCTGACTTGACTACATATTTTATTCATTTGCTTTATAGCTGGTCAGTTGTATCTTACTAAATTCAATACCTTCCCAACTGAATCATATTTTATTCTCTTCAATGTGTGCCTTTCTGCTACATTTTATTCTGTTTGGTATTCTTCCTAATCAATTCTTTTGCGAGCTTCATTTCTTTGGGCACAATGTATCCATGGTTAGGATTTATTTCTTCCAGAATGATTTAAACTATTTTGTTCAATGCCGCCTTAAAGCTACTGCTATAGGCCCTACTCATTTCCTCACCAGTCCCATCCTCTGGGCCTGTGATCTGGATCATACTCCACAGCCTGGTCTAACATGAAATGGCACTTGCTTTTTATCCATCCTGGCAATGGCTATGGACTAAATAAGAGTGATAAGTAGCAATGTGTAGGGATATCAGCATGTTTTGTGTTCTCGGTGCTGAGATAGGAAACTGCAGGCTCCTAATGTCCTCAGTATGAAGACCTCTCTCTGAACTGATGCTTCTGAAATCCTAGGTACCATTGCCAACAGATGTAAAGTACATGATAACTGAGTCCTCTCTCATAAATCCTTGTTGACTTAAAGAACGGCTGAGGATTGCCTTCTTTGGTAATATTAATTATGAGTCACTTTTAATTTGGCTTGGCCCTAGATTTAATGTTCTCTGTAAGACTTCAAAAGTTCATTTTGCACAATAAAATTATTTTACTATTCATAGAGGAAAAAAGAAGACAATAAAAGACGTGGCATTTTAATGACCTTTTTGATGACTTGCCTTCCAACTAAGATGACTAGAAGAGGTCTGGGAGAGAAGCCCAAAGAGGTGAAACAGGGAAATTCTAGAAGGTAAAACTGAAAAGACACGTGGAGGGTAAGGTTCAGGGGACCTGACATGCCTGGCTAAGGGTTTGTGGCCATCGCGCAAATGAAAGGAGAAGCACCTGTTTCTGAAGAGAGGCGCTGACATGATAAAAGTGCACTGCTCCTACAAAAGAGGTTGTAACTTCCTAAAATAAAACAAACTTGAAATAAGCTCATGATGGCACATGACCATGCACAGAACGTGACAGTAGTAGAGTACACCTTTAACCCCCCCCAACACACACACACACACACACACAAAACAACAGCATTTCCAGTAGAAAGGAAAGAGTAAAGCAGATGGGGGGAGAAAAGGAAGTCTTCTTTGGAAGCCAGAAAAATTAAGCAGGAATACATTTAGTGAACATATAAAAACTGGTACAGAATTGCAGAATATAGATGGTAGAGCATAACAAACGTTAACATGATCAAACATGCAAAATAAAAAGACCGGTGGTATGGAAGATACGAGATCCCTCAGAGTAAACGGGTATACCTAAATGGAGTTAATGACAGACAAAAATTGGGAACATAAATATACAAATACCCTCCATTTAGTTAGCACTGGTCTTTAATTGGAGAAAATAAAAATAGTGTTTCCATATAGACTCTGATGGGGCACAAAACTCAAGAGGGAAAGATGCCACTATAAATGAAATTCTGGGCATATAATTAATAAAGTTAGCAGCAAATGAGGCTGGAGAAGTGAGAAGGATGAGGAAACAGCCAACGAAACCAAATCAATACGACTGCATGGGAAACAGTCTGATGCACTCAGCCATTGAGAAGTCATTTATGAAAGCAATGCTCAAAGGAAGAAAAAACCCCACTGTTGGAAGAGAGGTGGAAACAACAAGCAAACAACACCAGAAACATCAGAGACTCAGAAAGACAGAGAGAAGGCAGAATTACTAAGATCTGGTTTTGTCATTATTTTTTCCATCATGAAATTATATGTTCAAGTTGGAAAGGTAAGATAAGAAGTAAAAATAAAATAGAAATAAAGGAAAGGATGAAGCCCTAGAGAGCTTATGAGATAAGAGAAGCTTGGTCTCTTGACCCAGACAAATAGTATTTTATTTTATATTAGCAACAACAACAACAGCAGCAAACCTTATAGATAGGATCATAGAAATAATGTTACTAATATTTCAGAACTCATAGGAGAAAAGCATATTCAAGCAAATCTCTTAATTTAAGGAGAAACAGAAGATTCTGAAAGTAGAATGATGCAGATTCCCACCAACAACATAAAAGATTATATTAAATGGGTAATATGTGAGCACTTTGGAAAGACTTCAAAGAGCTACATATCAGAAATGACTTCTAAGAGCCAG
This sequence comes from Carollia perspicillata, assembly GCA_004027735.1. Classification (NCBI taxonomy): domain Eukaryota; kingdom Metazoa; phylum Chordata; class Mammalia; order Chiroptera; family Phyllostomidae; genus Carollia; species Carollia perspicillata. The sequence continues at coordinate 7,840 of PVKM010002519.1, read as the reverse complement.
TGCCTTTTCACCTAGAATGAGCTAGGCCAAATCATATCTATTTATCTATCTATCTATCTATCTATCTATCTATCTATCTATCTATCTCTGTCTCTCTGTCTCTCTGTCTCTCTGTCTCTCTTTCCCCCTGCATTTCAGAAATCTGTTTTTTTTAAAGCAGGTAGATCAGTGAGACCATAGACATAATGCAGCAAAACATCTAGCAAAAATCTCGCATGATATTGCTGTACAGAGAAAGAGAGTGAGACTCAAGTCAATTCACAGCAGATCAAATCCATATACCCAAAATAACTGTCGATCCCTGAATTAATGCCAGTGAAAACGGAGCTTCCTTGACCCATTCTACCATATTCCATCCTTTCCTCCAGACTGTTGAATAAAACCTAGAAATCTGTGTTCTAACAACAGGCTAAGACCAAGGACAAATACAAGAAGTGAGGCAAAAGTGTCCATGTAGGTCTGAAAACTCAGTCTCCCAAGTAAGGGATGGGAGAGTTTTTCTCGTCAGTCGCTTATGTAAGAATAAAAGCCCAGCAGGCACTGGTGGACTCGGCTCTATTGTAATAACACACAACAAATGCTCTGCGTCCCTGAAAGTCCTCCAGCTGACATGACACGACTATCTGAATGTCCTGGGTGGGACAGGGGCGAAACATTTCTTCCAACCCCAAGGTCCCATGAGTCTGATATGAATACAAATCCCTGCCCGGTATCCTGTATGATCATCACTAAATAACTGCAGAGGAGGAAATCACAGGGGTGGGGGTGGGTGCTGACAATGTTTCTAAATCCACGGATTTTATAACAGGCTGCATACAAAAGCCTTTTTGATTTTTGCACTACTGACCAGAAGGCACTGACTGATTTTCCAATACCTAGTTGCAAAGACACACATCCCAGCTAACCACACCATGAGTTTAAGACTGGCAGAAAAATCCAGCATCTCCCTACCATGACAAAAGCAACTAGAATTGCCAAATCCGATACACAAAACGTTTAATTTATAACAGTTAAAACCTGGCCTCTGACCAAGTCCAAAAGAACTATGTCTTATTTCACTCGCTCTTGAATATGTCTCTTTCAGAGATAAATGACTCTGCTCTTTGCCAGTTCTCTCCTCTGTTTGGTGTTTTGTTTAGCTGGGCTTGTGACAAGCCAAGACTTGATGCATCTGCTTGAATGTGTAATTTACCTCGCTGGTCAACTTAGCTTTTTTTTCCTTGACAATATTATGTCAAACAATCACATCACAACTGGCTCTGATCTCTTTGTTGTTAGCTAATAAATTAGAGAGTATTTATTATCTGCAATCCTTTTTTCCTCTTTTAATGGTGACACATTTGTGGTGAATTACAGGGCAGCTTTATAAACTAGGCTCCGGGCCAGTCTCAGGCCCTGCATCCATGTGAACGCTCTCTCTCTCGCTTGGCCTCCCGGACTGGTGGTAAATCAAGGCAGCTGTCACAGCACACTAAGTTAGTGTGCGTCATTGGGGAGAGCAGGAAGCGTTGGGGGTATAATTCTGTCCATCAAACTAATATGTTATATCAGTAGCTTTGTAATCTTCTGCCATAACTTATGGGAAGTGACACCTAAGAATTCACTTTGAAGGCGATGTGTTCCTTAGATTTAAGCCAAAACAGACCCGATTCGCAGCAACAGTTCCTCTGTTTATGTGAGTGGATTTCTAGTGCTGGGGAATGAGGTCCCTATCAATGTGGCAGTATTTTACACATTCCACCACTGGCTGAACTCTGTTTACAGCCTTGACGGCAGGATTTGTAAACTTTTCAAACGGGATTTCTTCTCTTCTTTTTGTTACCCTTGCCTTCACCTCCAGTAGCCCATAGATAAATATGCTCCTTGAATGTTATCATGACAAAGCAAACCTCTGACAGACAGGAATGAAAGGGGGCCCCATTTCCCTTGTCCTTCCCCACCCCCCTCAACATTTGTCTTGACAAGTGTGAGAAATGGCTGCATGGGACGAAAGAATACTCACGTCACTACGATGGCAGTGTCGGCTCTGTGGTGTAGTTGCGAAATGTCCACAGGATGCTTAAAGAAGTGAGGGCAGATAACCTTAAATAGACAATGCACTTTCTAAGGCATGACATGGAAGCGACCAGGCTTGCATTGTGTGTCCTCTAAAAAGAGATGCCTCATTTCCTGGGATTTGCTATTGGATCGACCTGTCTTCTCCCCTGCTTTCTTCCTTGGCTGCTTTCTCAGCAGGCCAATGAGCGAGGCCCTTTGGGGAAGATTAAGTAGTTATGTGAGTTGCCATCTCTGATGGAAAAGAAATCTGCAAGAACTGTTCAAAGGAGCTCTTCCTCCCCCAGGCACAAAACTAAATATGCCCAGTAGAGAAATTTGAAAAATGCCCACCCTTGCCATCCCCAATACCCCTTTGATTGATAGCAGAGAGGGTTTGCTATGATAATTTTACTTTGACGGGTCTCAGGCACAAATCCCACAGAGTTGTTGCTCTAGTTTGACAGCCTTCCGAGGGCTCCAGTGAGGAACAGGAAACAGACCTCTATTTTTCACCCTCAATGCTCCTTCAGGTGCAAAGAAAAGACTGTATGGAAAAAATAAATCCTTATCTGAGGGGGAAACCAAATTCGAAGCACTTTTAATACTTATTTATCAGAAGGAATGTCCAACAGGGGAAGAGGTGACCTTAGTCCTACTTCTTCAAACTTACATTTAAATCTTCCTAATAAAAGATTTGAAACCTACTTGTGATGAGAAATTGATACTCCTTTCCATTCACATTTTGGTTTTACAGAGTTGTGTTTATTTCTACTTCAAGGTCAGCCTAGAAATATGCCATAGTATTTTATAAAAGTCATTGTTTAAAAAACTCATTCACATAATAACATCTATGACTTATCACCATTTACTTACAATGGGCCAAACTATATGCTCATTACACCCTTCTATCTTCACAACCACCGCAAACGAGTAAAGCTCAGCTAATAGGAACGCAATTTTAGAAAGAGTGAAAGTTGTGAACCTCTTTAATTACCCACTTTTAGGCAAGCGTCTGGAAACATCAGGGAGGATTTGGGGAGCAGTGTGCTTTGCCCAGTCATCTCCCTGCTCCACCAGAGCATGACGACTCAGCAGTAAGCGCCCTAGTCACATAAATCGTATTTAAATTGAAACAAGATGAATCTATGGTCTTCCATAAATTAACTAGGAAATTAAATTAACCAAAACCTATATTCCAACCATTTTAGTTGATCTCACCTACAAATGCAGTATTGTGAGCTATTAAACATTATTAAATGGTCAAAAAATGAAGCAAATTCCTAAAAAGAAGGAATATTCTCATTTCCTTAAAACTTTCGGAACCTAAAGATTTCCCTTCCAATTATCTACCTCTTATGAATGTAAGAAACAGTTTTGTCTTGGCTCCAGGGTTCCATTCGAGCACTGAGAGTCCACACAAGTCCGATTCCACATGAGAGATTCCTCCTCCAATCCTACTACCGCGGCGGGCCTGGGCTGTGGGGTGCCATCAGAATTCTGCAGAGAGTGTGCAGTATGGAGAGATGCCAACCGCAGGGAAACGAGAATCCAGTCTCAGCACTCCCAGTAAAAACTGGTCTTTAATTTAACAGGACTGTAACACGGGACTTCACCCCAGGTGAAGTGAGCCCTCATTTGGGGGGGCCAATATTTTGAGTATACCCATTTTATGGAGGAACTAACTATTGCCCATTGAGTTCTAATAATTGGTCCAGGGACCAGCCAAAAAAAAAAGTCAGTGGAGAAAATCATAATAGAAAAGAACTGCTCATAAAAATGGGAGTAATGTATGAGCTTAAGTCATAAAACAACTTGAATAAATTTCAAGAAAAAGAAACTTACTAAATAATTCTCTTTCACTCCATTGCCCCCTCTAAATACCAAACAGGATGTGCTTCCTTGTAAATGCCTATAAATGGCGGGGGAGGAAAGCAAATCTGATCTTGTGTACAGGGCTCTAGGATATAAGGAACATGGCTGGGTTTCTGCTTCCCTTAGAGGAAGATGCCAGAACAGCATTTTCCCATCAAGTGTTGATAAGAAAGGCATTCAGTATTCCATGTGATGGGCCTGTTGTGAGTGGGTGGTATGACAAAATAAATTATGGCCGATGTCATATTAAAAATTGCAGGCCCATCTGCACATGCTCACTGTTCTCCAGCCAATGCTGCAATATCCCGTGCAAAGCCTTCCGCTGTGGCAAATGTGGAAGAGAGGTTCTTCTCCCAGAATAACTTTAGAAAGCAGAACTCCCAATTTAGAGAGCTGATAGCCCTCTTTCTCGTCTATAAGCAAAAACTAAACTGAACCCTTACTTTTCTAGAAACTCAGTCTTCTTTAGGTTTGCCTTTCCACCCCGATTCATGTTCTACAACACAAGCATAAGAAGATGGGCCAGGAAGGTATTTTAAAATTAGAAAACAGTCTCCTCTGTCCAAACCCAAAGAGGCATTGCTCAGAGTATGAAGAGACATTTTGAGGATTCTGAAGAGGATACTTGGTCTTGGAAAAGATGAGCATAGGGATACAGTGAAGTATTATTGCCTAGAGATGTCAAGGAACTCTGAAAAAACCGGCCATGAAGTCAGCAATCTCCTATCTATCCCAGGGCATCTCAAGCTTGACACTATTAATATTTTGAATCTGACACTTTTCTGCTGTGGGGGTTGTTCTGTGCATGGTAGGATTTTTAGAAGAACCCCTGCCCCATACCCACTAGATGCCAGTATTACACCCCATCCTTGAACTAAAAATCAAAAATGTGTCCACACATAAACAAATGACCCCCGGAGGTGAAAACTGTGCCAGTTGGGAATCATCCTTCCAGACCATGTGGGTAAGCCTGTGTCAGTGAATCTCCATGAGCCACATGTTTTCCAATTGAGGCCTGGCTTCACTAGCACATATTACCATGTGTAGTTTTCTCCCTTTGTTTCAGGAATTGTGTTAGGACTGCATGTAGCAATGCCCTTCAACTCAGACTTCTTAGCCAAAACGAAGGTGTCTTTCCTGGCAGGTGAAAGTTAAATTAATCATTGCACGAGTAAAAAGAAAACAGTATCTTCATTAAATTTCTCCATAAGGTGGGTTTTGCTACACTCTTCATTCTTCCTGATCCAGAGACCTTAAATCCTAATGTATAAGTCAGAGATTCAGTCAAGAAAACAAAACTCCAGCACAAGCAATTAAGCAGAGGGAGTTCAATACCAAGTATTAATTCAAAGGTAGGAGAAGGCTGAAATAACAAGAGAAGAGAAAGCTATGCTGGGAACCGTAACTTCAGGAAGCTGCTACCACCACATACAAAGGAGGAGGCAGTGTTGCAGGAATCTGGAGCCCAGGTCCTGGCAGAAGCCGGATTCACAGTGGGGCAGTTGGTGGGAGCTGGGACCACAATGGAAAGGGCTTCCTGTTGGAGATGGGGCCTTGGAAGAGACAAAGCCACAGGCAAGAACGGCTGTCTGAGGCAGAAGAACCAGTGAAGAAAGACCCTAGCCTCTTTCTCTCTTCTGCCCACCTATAATTTCTCACTAGGGCCCCCTCACTGGCTGAAACTGGCTGGATTCCAATGGACAAGGGAACCTGGGATACAGTTTACAAGGATTAGCCCCTGTGACAAATAGAGAGCAGAGCAAGGTTTGAGAATGGATCTGAAAGGAAACAGACCAATGACCAACATATCTATCAAGTTCAACTTTAAAGACAACTGCATGCAATTTATATTTATGAGTCAGGAAAGGGAAAGGAAACTGGATGAGTCTGAGAAGAAAGTTTAGCTGAGGGAAAACATTTTAAAAGACAAAAAAGTGCTCCCCCTTCTCTTTCCCTTACAGACCAAGTTAAACTTGGAGCGAGAGTGGCAAAGTCTAGACTAAGATTGTTGTTGAATAATTCTTGTGCAATTGAGCTAATATCTAACACAATAATTGTTAGAAAAAAATACAAGCCATGTCAGTTACCTGTTGCTGTAACAAACCATCAGAAGCTCAGTGGCTTAAAACAATAATCATTGTACTTACTGATGATTCTTTTGGTCAGGAATTTGGGCTGAGCTCAGGTGGGTGGTTCTCAGGTCTCACCTGAGATCATTCCTGTGATCATAATGAGGTGACAGATTGTTTGAGGGCTGGTTAGTCCAGGGGGTCTCCAGTGGGATGGCTCCATTCTGTGCCAATTTTTCTACACTTCCAGTAGGTAACCCGACTTCTTCATATGACAGTCTCAGGATGTTGAGAGAGGGAGTAAGCCCCAATGAGCAAATGCTTTCTAAGCTTCTCCAATGTCACATTTGCTCATGTTCTGCTGACCAAAATAGTCACCAGGTCAAGCCCAGATTCAGGAGAAAGAGTAGAGAAACCTCTACTCTTGATGGAAGGAATATTACAGTCACATGGCAAAGGGGCATGCATATGAAAATAGACAAAAGTGTGGTCATTTTTAACAATCTGTCACACTAGGTGAATGGATTTTCTAGCAAGTGTTTTTCTAGCCAGAGTATTTCAGCTTTATGCACACCTGAACAATTCAAAAGGTTATACATTTATTTTCCAAACAGCAAATATTTTTGGTTGTCACAGAAGCACTGTGCCCTGAAACAGCTCCCTCGAACCCCTTCAACCAAGCTCACTCCAAAAGGGTTTCATGATTAATAGCCAATCATCTCATCCAAGCTTAAGGATGTTGCCTCAAATTCAAACCCAAGGTCAGAGGAGAAGCTCCAAGGCTCCCTTCCTTTTCTCTGTGCCTTAAAGAATGGAAAATCCAGCTTTCAGTACAGTGTTGTGGAGAAACATCAAACTAGGAATCAGAAATTGTGGTTTTCTGTTCTAACACTGGAACCAATCATCTGTTTAAGTCACTTTGGGTAAATCTCTGCTCTCCAAGTCAGTCTCCTGATTTGCAAAATCAGGAAGTTAAACTACTCTGGGATAGTTGGGGCAAGAGTGAGAGGGTGGGAGATAAGACTAGATGATGAGTTGAATGAGTAAAGCCAGCTGGTATAAAACAGCACAACATGAGTAATGTGGGAACCTGGAGGGTATATACCCTATTGATGCCATTAAGTTCACTGTCTTCCCTAAAATAAGGTGGCACTTGATCTCACTGTAACCCATGACTTGATCATCCCCAAGACCTCACTCAACTCTGCTGTTTGCTGACTCTCTCACCTGGTTCACATGCCTCAGCTGTACCTATCTTTGCCATAGAGTTATCAAGTCTCCCTGATCTTCAGGACAAGGCATGCTTGTTTGCAGTGCAAAGAGCAGAGCACAATCACTGGCCTCTTCCTTCAAACCATCTTGTTTCAATCCCACACACCCCCTAAAATAAGATTGCAATTGACAAGGCTCTTGCTTTAACATAAGCAATGCCATTTGGACTGATCCGGGGCCATAATTCTGCTGCACTCACTCCTATCTGTGCTTCTGGAAAGCCTACAGGACCTGACACTCTCAGATGCTATCACCATCCCACAGTCAGCAGCATTTACCGTGGCTTACCCTGGGCCCCTGGTTCCAAGCACTGCTTCCCCCAGGGAAGACATGTCCCCAAAATATCTCATTTCTAATGGCCCCTTCACTTCAGAGGGAAGTCTCAGGAGGTTAGACATCAAAAGAATACAGGTTGTTTGCTATGAAATATGAGATCAGAGGATTCGAAAAAAACCTGCAACTATTGCAAGGTCCTTCTTTAAGGTGGTAGGGACACTGCATCTTTGGAAGTATGTGCCTTGATATGACAAAATTGTTTCCAAATTGGAGTTCTGAGTTCCTCTTTGCAGCCCACCAGGATTACTTCATAC
>PVKM010002518.1:0-64297 GCA_004027735.1 Carollia perspicillata | reverse complement strand
TATCTGAAGTCCCTGTTGGCTGCCTCACTTCCAGAGAATCCTCCTCTACCAAGTGTTGTTTAGCCAATTGCTGCCAAAGCCCATGAGGCCCTGAGGCCCTGTGGAGGGACAGCGACTCTCCACCATGACTAGAGTCTGTAGGAGAGGAATGACTAAGGCCAGTCCTGCTCACCACTCAAGCCACTGACGTCCTTCAGTGTCAGTCACTATCAGGAAGAACGGCCCTGAGCACCCGCTGTTTTAGAGAGGTATCGGTGACCTCACTGCGCATTTTTAGTCTTTATTGCGCATGTGCACCAACCTCACCAACTCCAGGGGTAGGAGAACCATTGTAAAAATGATGCCATGTTATGCCCAACATCACACTCCATCCAGTGCTGTTTTTGACAAGTGAATGTAAAATTATATTATGCTAAAAAATTTAAGCTGTGACTCATTTGCCTTGGCAGAGTGAAAAACAGTTGTGATCGAGCGCTGGCCAGCCGTGTTACTGCGACATGACCGAGCCCCGTCAGCACTCAGTTCCATAAGAAAGCTGCATTCCTTTCTATCTTTAAGAACTCTTTCAGGTTGCTCCTGCATAGCAGTACCTGAAATGATTGTAAAAGCCCTGAGTGATCTTTTACATTAGAGTTCTAAAGTGTTTCGTTTAAAAGAAAGAAAAGAAGGAAGGAGTGAAGAAAGGGAGGAAGAAATAAAAGAGAAAGGAAAAGAAAGAAAAGAAAGCAGCAAGCCATCCTTCTTGAAAGCCAGCCCAGTGTATTTTTAGGTTGAACATACAAATCGTCCCTTGGGGATAATACACCAGGAGGAGCCATAGAACTTCAGGTACAGAAGGGAAAACCCCATCAACCTACCTGCAGTTAAGATGTTAGCTGCTGTTTCTCTTTATTCTGTCTTTGGATTGTCCTTCAGAACTTGTGAATGTGAAATGCATTCAGAAATAAATGGAGAGATGACCCAACAAACGAGACTAGCTCTCCACACACACAGAGCCTATCTGTTCTTTTTATCTGTTCTTTTCTGATATATTTTTCTGCATATGTACATTTTTACCTTATGTTGCAATATAATATTATTATAACTTTATTTGAAGAGACCTCATGATAATTATATTTGTCCTCATATATCAGAAAATGTGAATATTATATATGACATATGACTCATTCCTCATTAAGACATACCTTTGATTTCTGTTCACTATGCCTCTTCATGAAGTATAAGAAAACTTTGCCTAAAAAATAGTTTTATAACTTCGATTAGATTCCCTCAAGTTATTTTTGTGTATATCTTTTTCTTCCTCAAAAATAAGCTGTTTAGGCACAGACATCTGTCATGTCTATTTCATGTTTCTATCCCATGAAATAGTCCAGAGTAGAACATACAGTAGATTTTCCCTCAGTTCATTGTTAGCTGAATGAACTAATGCCACCAGGACCCCAGCTTGGTGCTCATTGTTATAAGACATTTTAGCTTCAACATTTCTTTCTCACAACCTGGGAAACTAAGCTTGAATAATAACAGAGTGCTCCACAACCTTCTAAACTAAGTTTAAATATATTTTTCATGACATGTTTTAATAGAAAGGTAAAATTCTCTGAGTCATTTTTCCTTCTTGATTCTATCCTCCCTTGATTCATTCAGGAAACAGTTTATTTGCTTTTTAGCTTTAACATTATGTGAGATACACATTTAAATTACAAACACATGAAAAATAACCTACAAGTGATAAATGTAAAATTGAGGAACAGTAAGCTTTCTTTTGGGTTTATTAAAATAGCCACAAAAATGATTAAGACTGTGATCTTTAGTGCTGATGAGTGGGCACCTACACAAGCAGATAAAACTCAGAACCTTTTTGGAAAGCAAACAAGAAGTATTTCAGAGGTGTTAGTTACAGTTTAATACCCAAAATTGGAAGTGATCTAAATATTCAACAGTTTGGAACAGATTAAACAAATGATCAATCATGACTTTGGTAGGTAATAATTAGGTAAACTATTCGTAAGACAGTCATGAATACTATGTGAAAAAACAAATGTGTGATATAAAATAATAAAAAATCAGAATGTCAAACTTTGTAATCAGCTTACAATTGCTTAAAAATATGTAAGCATACATTAAAAAACTAGAAGGAAACAGGAAAAATGAAAACAGTTGTGATAGGGTGATGGGATTATGGGTGCAATATTTTTTGTTTTCTTTTATGTTAAAAGATTATTTTAACAGTGTATAAAATCAAAGAAAAGAGATCAAGTTTTAGTCCCTCAAGGTTCATATATTAAGGAAGATTTTATGCAGACGCCTAAGCAATGTTTCTCTTCCTTGCTTCAAAATCTTGGCATGTACTCTGTCTGGTTCCAGGGTCCTAACCATTTTTATTATTGTTATTCACGCTACCATGGCTATTCTTTGAAAATCTAAACAGAATTTGTATTGTTCCCTGGCAGCATCTCTGGTTTGCGTTCTGCCATGAGTTATGACATTGGTGGGTCCTGTTGTGGCGTCTTTGGAGAGAGCAGACGGGACAGCTCTTCCTCTGATAGCACAGCAAAATGGTGGTCCTCTTTTGGGGTGGGCTTTATTTCCAAGTTCTTACCCTTTGTGATTACAGATGTCCTATCAAAATTTTCCTATGATGGCCATCATTATTCTAAGTCAGCAGTTTGCCATTTTACCAAACAAGGTGCAAGAGTTATGATTATTGTGTAAGTCAATATAATAAGCAGAATTTCTTCCAGAAAGTTAAGATGTTCACAATTATAATAATCCAGTATCATAGTAAAACATTTTTTCTCTTCCTTTGCAGAAAGACACCATGAGCTTCACATTGCTTTGTTTATCTGATGGGTGTACATAAATCATCTTTATAAGGAACATTTAATTCAAGTTTCTGTACATTCTTTATACGTGAGGAGTATAAACCAATTGCTAATGAGGATAGAAATACCGATCACCTACTCTCTCCTGATTTGTAGATATTAACACAGCCATTCATTCAGCAATGCATTATATTGTTAAGAACACAACCTCTTATGCCAGATCATGAGAGTTCAAATTTTGGCTTGAGTTATGGAAATCTGAAAAAATTATTTAGCCTTTCTGTGCCTTAATTGCTTCATCTGTTAAGTAGAGCTAAAGGTAGTACTTACCTCATAGAAATTTGTGATAATTGAGTTAAGGAATGTGAAGTTCCTGGCACTTAAAATGTTATTATTATTAATGCACACTTTTATACCTGTACATGTTTATGTATATTTTTGCCAAGAGCACAAATATTAAATGCCACAATCCCTGCCTTCCAAGTGACTTACAGCCCACACTTAAAAAATCAACTAAGTTTGCTGTGAATCTAAAACTATCTAATAATGAAATCTGTTCTTTCAAAACAACTGAGAAGCAACTTTACTACCATCAGTGGAAGAAGAAAATTGTCCAATAGCTGGAGCACATAGTAAAGGGCTCTGAGGACGTTTTGAAATGAACATGAAATTCTAGGTGCTGTGAGCTGGAGTCACATGGAAGCACTGAGAGCCAGAGAATTTCTTCCTCGCTTCTGGGCCCTGCAGGGTACTTCCCCTCCTTGGGAGACACGTGCTGGTTCAGAGTCCAGGAAGACGAGTATGCACCATATTCTTGCTGGAACGGAACACTTTCTAACCTAAGAGCCATCAGCTTTTCCCCACATGCCTATCACTCAATATGACACCAAGAGCCACAAGTCTGAACATTTTATTCTAATTATTTTTACAGTGAAATTGGAAAGAGAAAACAAAGCCATTTTTACTTTTATGTCAAATGACTTAAGTAGATGTGTGTGTTCTTCAAGATTTAGATTTGGAAATGCTTATTTGATTAAGTTTAATAATATAATGATTTAGTCTATATTTTCCTAAGTCGGTGAACCACTTAAAAGGTCTCTACCAAGAAAGTCTTATGTTTTCAGATGCCTTTTACTCATGCAACAAATATTTATTTGTTGCCTATCATGTACCATGGTAACTGTTCATTTTATATTGATAAGTTGCTTCAGCTTTCTTAATGGAGAAAAGACAGAAAAAGGGAACTAGCCCTGCTTTATCCTTGGTGCCTAGCACATGGAATTTTGAACCAAACATGCTAACTTGTATTTACAGCGGTAGACACTTACTTTTCATCTACTTTTAGAGCCTTATTGATGGCCATATCTTTTAATGATTTATGGAATGTCCTGATTTTGTCTGTTTTATTTAACCATATCTATTTTTTTATTTTGAGGGTGAGCCCGGGGTGCCTGGAGCAGTGGGGCAGCATGGAATGCCTGGGCCGAAGGTCAGTACAAATAAAACCAGGCAGCAGAATCTGATACAGGAGTTTTCATGGAATCGTAGCTATTACAGTTTTTTTAATATCCCACTGATTGTACCTGCATAGAATTTCTTATAATAGTATAATATGCTTCAGTACAGAACTTTGTGACAAATGAATAAATTATGTTTGTGTTTCTTGTTAGCATCACAAATGCAGGATATGACTGTCTAAAAACTACATTCTGGGATATTTAAACAACATTCTGGGATATTTCAAATGTGACTGTTGTACTTGCCACTTAATCTGAGCATATTAAAACATAGGCCATGTCCATGTGGTCTAAAATTTGCATAATATCCACATAACATACTGAAGATGATGTTCACGGTGCCACTCACTGTGGCTTTTCCTCACGATGTGGCTGCTGCCTCCAGCACTTATACAACATAACCAGTTCATCAGAGAGACAGCAGAATAAAGATGTGGCGTGTCTAAAGTGTAAAAATGGATGTAGTCAATTACTAAACAGAGAAAAAAATGTAATGAAGATTTTTTTAGGGGGGATTGCAGGTTTTCTTTGTTTCTTGAAAGACAAATGAATCTGTTAAATATAAAAAGATTGGTGACAGTTTAGTTTAAACCAAACAGGCAGACAAATCCCAAATCCTTTGATGAGTGAACATCCCTTGAAGTATAAAACTAACGTCTAATCCTGTCAGCTGTGCTGGCATTTATCCGTATCCACAGATGCCTGTCAGCTGATTTTCCAGATCACACTGCTATTGACAGGCGCCTAGGATGGACCTAAAATTTGTAGACATGTCCTTTGTCCTGTGGGGGAGGAAAGAAAATACTCCTGGTACTACAGCCATTCTCCTGTCTTTTCCCTCTCCTGCTCTGTGCTGAAAGGCCAAATGATAGGAGTTCGTGCTTAATGCCTGTTCTCAGCGCTATTCTTCTGTTGCCTAGCAACCCTCAGGATGGATGTTGAGCACTGAAAGGTAGCCAGAAATTCAGAAATCCCAGGGTCAGGCCAACTTCCAGTGAATGAGGAGTCTTGCCTCCGAACTGACTGCTAGAGTGGGTTATAATTTTTAAACACACACTAATTGTCTTACCACATTTTTTAGGCAGTCGATCTCGTGACAACAATTACTTCTGCTTTTTAGAAAGGGAATATTATCATAATGTGTGTAATTTGCTTTAGAACCCTCCCAACCCTATCCCTTGTCCGTTCCCGGGTGACATGAAAGCGAGATTCACTTCAGAGCACAATCTTTTGTTTTAGTCCTCACAGAGACTGGGCCATTGTTTTGAGTAAAGGCATCCTCCTAAACTCACTCTGATTCTGTCCTTCTAGCGTTTTTGCTGAAGGTACCAGTGCCTCCCGAAATACACCCGATTTGGAACATGCTGGTTACCAGTAGGTTAAAGAGAGTCCATGACATTGTGAAGGGCTCCAAGTTCAGGAGTATGTTTATGGTCACGTTAGGGGAAGACATTTTGGGGAACAACACGGAGACTCTGAACCCCTGAAACAACCCACGCACCAGGGGCTGCTTTGAATAAAGACCTCATGGAAGGATATGCTGGCCCACCTTACTGATTCTGAGTTTGGGCAGAATACAAAGTCCTAGACTAAGAAACTGCCCAACAGATTAAATTGCTACCACATTGTTCTTCTTAGAGCCCCAAAAGCCAGTTTCAGGATGACAATTTCAAGTATCTTTCTTTAGTCCTCTAAAAGCAAAGAATTGTGCTTATATTTGATATTGATATCCATATCCAATTCTACCGGAAGCTCACCATTTGTTTTTATATAGCAACTATATATTGCCCCCCCAAAAAAGGTCATATGATTTATCTACTATGTTTCATATCTAATTTTGTTTGGCATTGCTTAATTTGGTGTACTATAATTTAATATGTCGCCCAATCTTGGTTCTTTTGACCAGGGAGAACTTGGAGAGCGAGGAGAAAAGGTGAGCATTGTTCTGCCTACATTAACTTTTTTCCCCCCAAAGATCTGTATATAAGTGTGGATAGATGGATTTAGATATAGATATATAGATATAATGACCACTAGTGTTGTTTTTTTAAACTTAATTAGTGGAAGGAGAAAAGAGTGTGATTCTTCTGTACGGATAGAAGTTTTTGAAAGTTTAAATAAATGGAGAGAAAAGGAGCAGGTTTACACATTCTGCGTCTGGATTTTAGATGGCTTTCAGAACTCGCCAGGCCTGCAGAATTTCTGCTCTCCCTGCTCGCTCATGCCACTTCAGTGCTTTTCTAAGCATCCTTGTCTCTCCGCTGCTTCTTAGGTCACTGAGTTAAAGGGATACAGATGTTTACTGCAGTGAATATGCTGAGAGTTGCCCACAAAGAATTCCCATAAAAACCAAAAAGAGGAACAAAAAAAGAAGAGAGCCATATGTTAAATTTCTCTTAGCTGGCCTTCCTTACTACCTTCGGGCATATCCTGATTACTTTTAGGCTTCCAGTGCATTCTTTAGCACTAACTTTCCTGGTTCTCATGCTACTTAATAGCGTCTAAGAAATGTGCTGTCTGCATAGGAAACTTCCAAAATACTACATAATGCTCTTTCTAAGTGATCCGATCTTTCTGACAAATCAGTATTATCACCTCTGATCCCAAGAGAAGTGCATCTAAAGATCCAGCAAACGTACTGAATGTAACTGTAATTTGGGGCATTGTAACACCGAAAGGGAAAGGGCCTTTGCTTACATGGAAGGAGGGCAAGCCAGAGGGGCAGAGACACTTGGTTTCCTGGCCACTTTGAGCAGTTTTCCTAAGGAGAAAGTTTGTTTCCTTTGTTTTTTAAGCTTCATTATTATTTTTATTCATCAGCAAGTCATTGTTTATTAATAACATCATGATAGCTCGCCACAGAAAAATATTATTCCTGATCCACTATGAAATCAGCATAGACAGTTGGCATAAAGTAGAACACCAGAAAGTTGGTACTTTGTTTTTGAATCAATGCATTTCTAAGCAATTAAGAAAAAAGTATGCTGCCAAGTTCCTATCAAAGGTCCCTCATAACAGATTATCAGTGCTTTTACTTGGCACCAAATCAGTTCATGGTAATTAACTTGAAATTAATTAGCCACCAGATGACTCTTTGACCGGAACACTAAGGAGGGAAAAGGGGCAGTGCAAGCTCTGTTGGGACTTCTTGGGTAAAGTGGCTCGGGCTCCCGGGCTGCTGCCGGACGTCCCTTACAGAGACAATGGCCTCGGGGTGCCTTCATGCTTGTGAAACAAGAAAAGAAAACAGAAAGAAGAGAATGCCTTCCTGCCTCACCCTCCTCCTCTCAGGGAAACAGTTATCAATAGTTCCTCCTCTTATCTTAAGGAAATTTTTAAATGAGTGAAAAGCGACCTCTTATGAAGGAGACAGAGGGCGTTGCAGCACAGGGAATATAAGAACAATAATGCACTGTCATTGCTAACAGCTCTCCTTTGCAGCCCACGTGTCAGATACTACTGCCCTCGTTGCTTTATACTTGATATGTTGTTTACGTCTTATGACCCCATAAAGCATTCTTGCCCTTATGTTACATGTGAAAAATAAGATGCAAAGAAAATTTCACTTGCCCAGTAGGTGCTGGAGCTAGGCTTGGTTTCTCTGGCTCTAAATCAACGACATGTCCACCATAACATTCTGTGAGACTTAAAGAATTCAGAATTTAAGGAAGCAAAGCATGGGTAATAAACATGGGTAATCTTTCTAATGTACTGCTTTGTGGGAGAAAGGAGATGTTATTAAGGGAATAAGCATAGGAAATATTGAAAATAGCCAAGGAAACATAAACTCCCCAATGTATGATTTTTAAAAAGCAGTTTTCTAATAAAATACAAAACATTCATTTCACAGATGCAAAACATGCAGGTACAGATAAATAAATACTCAGGACACAGGTCTGGAGGGCTGCGTCATGTACTTTGAGGCCCTGGAGATTTGAAATGGGCCTGAAGACCTGAGGAGGATTTATACAGATCAAAGGGAAAGGAGAAAGCAGGGGTCCAGGCGGCAGGAATGGACCCAGAGGTGTCAAGGCATGTGGCATATTGAGGGAATGGTGCGGAGAAAGTCTCCATTATAGTGGAGCTCTGAGCAGAGGAGAAAAGAGATAGCGTTCAGGGGGCTGTAGATGCCAGGATAAGCTATTAGGTATCCGAGAAATTGCTGCTTTCCATTAATATCAAGGAGTAGTTTAAACCTGTTCAGCCACGTTCATTGTAATAAAATGTATTTGGATGGGTGATATCAGGCAGCTGGTCAAGTAAAAGAACAGTAGCTTTGTACAACACTTGCAACAGATTTTGACATACAGTGCTTACGAAAGAAAACTTAAAACTCCTTGCACAATATAGTTTACACACATGTCTTTTTTCCTCTCTTAGGGCGATGCTGGCGAGAGTGGCCCCAAAGGTGCCACAGGCGAAAAGGTACAGTGTTACAAAGTATGGAAGGGTATGTGTATGAGCAAGAAATAGTGCTCCATATATATGAAAATGGGAGATGTTGAGAGATGTGAGCGAATGGTATAAAAGGTGATTATTCCACAAGCTCCTACTGACAAATTTCATTATTTTAAACACAAAACGGCATATTACAAATTTTAGAAAATGTGTAGGTAGTTTCCTAGTAATATGCCTTGCAAGGCGTAAAAACATTCATGTATAAATGGCACACTCCCTTTATATGCAGAGATACACAAATGGAGTTTCTAAAGTGATTCTGTTTGTCCCAATGTTAGGAGAGAACACATCCGAGGACTGGGGTGAGATTTAAAAGTTTAAAAGTAAATGTCACTTGATTGGGTTCTCAGATACACTCTTGAAGATGTGCCTCAATGTGAAGTCTACTAAGTCCAGATATTTTGTCAGCCCTTGTTCTGTCCTTCTTTTTGATCTGTTAGCCCATGATTTATGTTTCAGTGGCCTTGTGGCTCCTCCTCCCGCCTCCCTGCTTCCCCAGATCCATCATGACCGCTTCTTGTGCTGCGGTTCACACTTGCAGGCGTCTCTGACCTGAGAAGGATCTTTTCTTTCACTTGTGCTCTCTGTTAAGAATGAAGAAAAAGGCCTTTTAAGAAACTGAAAATAGAATAGTCAGTCATATTTTAATTTAAATCAACCTAAGTAATGGAGTAGTGAAAAAAACTGAATTACTCACTTAGGCTTATAGTTCAGAATGAGGATCTTCCACTTTGAAAATTATTACAGTACAGATGGATAATGGTTAGTCATAAAAAACACAGCCATAAAATAAAGAGAAATGTTATCTTTCTCATTCTTATAAATATTAATATAAATATGGCGTGGTGGTAGGAATGAATTAATGTCACCAAGTAGCAGTGGTGTTTGTATCCAAGGAGCAGCAGGCAGCTCAGTCGGACCATCAGCCTCCTGCAGACCAGGTGCCCCGCCTCAGCACCGCTGACGCGTAGGACCACCACCATGGGGGCTGGTGGGCGTCGATCATCGCTCCTGGCCTCTGCCCCCTGCGTGCCAGTGGCACCCTTGAGTTGTCACAACTAAACCCTTCTTAAGATATTGCCAAATGTCCCCTGAGGAACAAAATCAGGGGAAGGCGTCCCCCATTTTATTTACCTGCCAAATCTAAGTACCACGCTGAGATCAAATATGGCATGAATGTGTTTAATACTAATGAGAACAATATACCTCGATTACTCTCAAAGTCAAAATGTCAGACCCCAGATATAAAAACCTGGATATTTTACTTTTCTTATTTTTCTTAGAAGCAGAAGTTAACAAGCTCTTCTTGTAAAGGGCAAGAAAATAAATATTTCAGGCAGTGTGGACCATATGGTCTCTGTCACGACTACCCAACTCTGTCGTCACAGCGTGACAGCGCCCATAGACAATACACACACAAACTAGTGTGGCTGTGTGCTGTAAAACTTTACCTCAGGGTGCTGAGATTTTAATTCTGTTAATGTTTGTGCGTCATGAAATAGTGTTGATTTTTTTAACCATGTAAAATATAAAAGCCATTCTTAGCTCATGGGCAACATAGAAACTGCGGGTAGCTGGTTCAGCCTGTGGGCCATACTTGCCAACCTCGGCTTAAAGAAAGGAAACCCTCTACACTGAGAGCAGTTTCTTCAAGTTATATATATATAAATATATACACACACATACACATATGCATGCACATGTACATGTGTATATACATGTGTATATACATGTTTACATATATACATATACAAATATGAAGAGTGAACTATACCTATGTGAACTTATGTAGAGAATTTTATGCTTCAGAAGATGTATTTTTAAAGCTTCATTTTTGGAATGTCAGCCGATAATTGTTTCTTTAATCACACATTTTAAAAATTTAATTTTCCAATAGTAAAGCAACTTTTTTCTTTTACAAGACCAAGTTCATCTCAGAGGGATACTGTTCTTATTTTTTATATTAATGCAAATCATTTACCATACTGACTCACACATAGTAAACCCTCAATAAATGTTAGCTTTCTTACCACATGGAAATTGAAATCAACTGGATTCGTTGTTTTCCTTTTTTATCAAAAAGTTTTATTGGTCAACTGAAATTAAGCACAAGAAATGCTTCAGTTAAAACGGAAATCATTTCTATAAACTTTCAATGGGCCTAAACAGGGAATCGTAAATAGGAATCTGCAGCATATAACGTGTAACCTGACCTGCAGCATCCATCCCCGGGAATGCTGTAATTGGGATATAATTTTTGATGTGTTTTTTAAAACATTTCCTGCTTCTGTCACATCATTTGTTTTCAGCATGTTGGAAATGCTCTTCTCATGGCCTTTGGGTTTAGTATGTGAAACTAATTAATCATTTACCAAGTGTGAGATGTAAAGTCAAAAAATGCTTCTTTTCTGTCAATGATGGAGTAAAAATTACATCATTGACTGATCCAATTTAATAGGATTTTTTTTTCCTTTTGATGGAACTCGGTGCCTTTGAATGGTAAAGCAATCTAAGCCTTTCCAGACTGGTCATCTGGAAACACTGTGCAGCCGTAAAAACCACTGGCCAGTGAGAACGGTGCACTCGAGGGTTCAGAATGGCCTTCCAGGAACTGCTTTCAGTCGTGGATGGAGTTACTGTGGAAGGGTTACGTTCTGCTCTTTGGAGTGTTGATCCCACCACGTGTAGAAATAGATTTCTTATCTGTTTCCCTCCCTTGAAAGTAGATGTTTGTGCAGCACACTCGGTGGTTTGGATAGGCTCCTTTTTTAAAATAATTTTATCTGCTGATTCAGAAGCTTCACCTTCACTTTCTTGGTATTACTTGCCTGTGTCTTCATTTTCTTTGCTCCCCCATCTTCATTCCTATGAATACACTGCCTTCTTAGTTTATGGTTATAGAACATCTGTGATTTACATCCTCTGAGCCTCTGCAGAAGCCAAACCCATATGTGGAACCACCAAGCAAATTATCGTCTTAAAATCACATGCGAAGGGCTCTCAGTGGGTGCTTTCACCTCAGTCAGTGCAGAGTCCTCTCTAACTTACACATGTGATTCCTTTAGTTCCTTTAGCTTAGAACACTCCTGCTACACCCACCTCCACCTTCTAACCCTGTTCTGTAGTGAACTGAAACCTGATTGTATGCCATTTCCCTGGAACAGCCTTTCAGTCTCCTCGGAATTGCTTATATTACCTGCTATGTTCTCCCATAGAACCTCCTCATGAGCCCTTTCATAACCTGTATCAAGATTTATTATAATTCTTTGTTTAATTGGACATTCAGCTCACTGATAAAGAAAACAACGAAAACACTGTATGATACCAAACTATTCTATTTCTAGCACCAGTCCAAGTTCCTGGAAGACAACGAATATTTATTAAATGAACAATCATTACATTTTTTTTCTTTTTACTTTCAACTGTTTCTTATTTTCACCGAACGGTGTAACTTCTTCTTGTACAATGCACGTGCTCATCATGTCTTCTGTGTATATACAATGACACAGGATTTCCAAAACATGGAAATCTCTTCCTGTCCCAGGTTTTTCTTAATGAAAAGAAAGTATTTTTCATGCTTTCAGTCAGTGATACTTTTGTATACCTGTATAAGTAAATGATTATCATATGTTATCGTATGCACAGGTCGAGGGTGGGGGATTACAGCTACATTGTTCACTGTTGTCTTCCAGCCCCAAGTACCTCTGCATTCAGAATATGGGTGGTACTCAGTAAATACTTATTGAACAAATTAGTGAATGATAGAAATATGGCCACATTCACTTTATATATCCACCTAGACTTTATTAACACATACATACGAGGCCTGTCCGGAAAGTATCTGGCTATATAATATGAAAAATAGAGACATCTATTGAAGAAGATACAAGATACAAGAAACATTGTATATAGGACAATGATGCCCTAGTCCCCTGCAGAGTAGGCACCTTGGGACCTCACACAGTTTCCCTAATTGCCATCAGCTGCCCCATCGTGTTTCCTGAATCTCATCAACAGTCTAAAAATATTTTCCCTTTCAATGGTGATTTACTTTCGGGAAAAGCCAGAAGTTGCAGGGAGCCAAATCTAGGTTGTAGCAGGGCTGAATCACTTAGGTGATGTGATGTTTCACCAAAAACTCTGTAGGAGAAGGGATGCATGTGTGGGCACATTGTTGTGATAAAGCTGCCAATCACCATAGGTATGGCCTTCTGAATCATCAGAATAGTTTCCGCAGAGGAATGTTTAAGCTTCATGCAAAATTTGATGCAGATTCATTGCTCTACTCACTCAGTCATTTTGAATGCCATAGCCACACCGTACACATGCTCACCTAACAGCGTCTACCAACCTACTGACTAGTACAGTGAAGTCATCATTGTTCACACATGCACATTCCAGTCCACTCTCCTGGGCTACCAGGTTACACTGATGGCATGCAAACCATTCTCATTATGTTAACAATGGCTGGACTTTTTTCAGACAGACCTCATAGTATAATTATATTCCAAGCTTTGTGTCTGAAAATGATCACAACTAAAAACAGAACTTGCTGTGCTTGAATGATATATAGTAAAGTCAAATTCATTTACCTCAAGTATCTTCTCAAAGTATTCTTCCCCATTTATGATTTACCCCGTGAAAACTTTTATTTCCAAACCAGCTGATTTATGCAGCCAAGAGTATACTTAAGACACTGTGACTTTTTTTTCCTACTTTAATCCTGTATTCATTTTCACTGTTTGTGGAATGGGAATTATAAACACTGACTTTTATTTCCACTTCTTGCAGCATTATCCTTTAATATGTTTAATTTATGAGTACCTTCCAGCAGTTGCCTTTCCACTTAAAAGTTATAAAAATTCTTTGAGATTTCACAGCTCTAATTTTTTAAAAAGATAATTAAAATATCACTCATACTTGTCCATCAAATGACTCCAATTTGCACAAATAAATCAGCCTTTCAGGAAACTGTCTTTTTTCCCCACCCGCTTAATATGGGAACCAGATCTAGTCTTTATTCTCATTAGCAGATTATCTAGCCACTGTCTGTTAAAACACTGAAAAAAACATTTTTAAACCACAGTTAGTATAAGAAACTGCCTTTATTTACAATTTTACAACAATCTTTATGTCCTGTTGTCAAAATGAAATAAACCAATAATTCTTTTCTTATGACAAAAGAGTCTAGGGAGTCCAAAATTCACTTAACCTCTAGTTACTTTGATTTCCTCATCCCTTAGATGAAAACAGTAATATCTGCCCTGACTCTTGGGAGGTTTATGAGGTATAAATGAGATGAAAGGAGGGACTTAGCCAAGTTAAAATTGCTTCTATGAATACAAAGGTCTTATTGTGCAAAATCTTGCAGACGATTCATTGGTGTCTATGGCTTTCAGACTTGATTCAGTAGAAGTAGTTAGAAGTATTATCTTGTTGGTCACTTTTATTTTACTTCTCATGTGGAACTAGGTTGTGAGTGCCTGGGAAGAGAAATAACTGTCATTCTACAATATTTTGGGTCCTCTTCTTTATGTCTCATCATGTTTTAATTTTTCCTTGGATAATAATAATTACAGATGTCAAAGAAACTTATGTATATGTTAGTTTCTTCATAAGCTAATTTATTATTTCTTTATTTTTCCTAAGCTTTTTATTTTCTTACTAAAGTTTTATTTTTAAATTTTGATCCTTCTAACTTACTTAAAATATTCTTTTTAAGATTTGTTCATTTACCATATATGTATGTATCAAGAATATACTATGGGCTAGGCACTGAATAAAAATAGACACTGAGCCCTGGCTGGTATGGTTCAGTGGATTGAGTGCCGGCCTGTGAACCGCAAGATCGCTGGTTCAATTCCCAGGCAGGGCACATGCCTGGGTAACAAGCCAGATGCCCAGCTGTGGGTATGTGAGAGGCAACTGATCAATATATCTTGCACATTGATGTTTCCCTCCCTCTCTTTCTTCATCCCTTCCCCTCTCTCTAAAAATAAATAAATAAAATCATTAATAAAATGATTCAGTGCTCACCATTCATAAACAAAAAAATAGATATTGGGTCTGATCGTCTCCTGGATGGACACACAAAGAATAGGCAGAAAACATAAGTAAATGCATAATTACACAGTAAGCTACGCTGCACAGTGCAATGTGTGTGTGAGGTTCATGTGTCTAAGTTGGTTGCTCGGTGGAGGGTTATTTGAGGCAAAGCCACTCAGTCAAGATCTGAAGAAAGAGGAGGTGCCAGCCACAGGAAGAGGTTAGAAGGACAGGTTAGAAGAGGTTAGAGGACAGGGGGGAAGAATCAAGGGACAGGGACAGAGACTCCATGCACGGAAGCCTGAGGCCTTATGTCTCTCTAAACGAGACGGATGAGCAGCTTCCTAAATCCAGAACAAGGAAACAGACCCCAGGGGCTGCTTGAGCACGTGCACAGATGTGACAGCCGAGGAGATCCCGCTAGGAGATACTTCCTCCGTGTGCCTGTTTCTGTTTTCTTGACGGTCTCAAAAAGCTCAGTGTTCTCCCTTTATGTTCATGGGATAGGGACCTGGAAGGAGCTTGCAAATGCTGGCCTTTTACTGGCCTGATTTTAGGGAAAAAGCAGCATTCTCAACGATCCCACACTCTTTCCCACTTGGCCCTATCTACTCATATAACACATTTGCTCTCAAAATGTAGCCAGCCTCTATGAAATGTGGACAGAATACAGTGCCTCTTGGAAAACCAGATTCTATCTCAAGATTTTCTCTCAGACTTCACATGCATTCCCGTCACCCACAAGTCATTCATCATCTTGTAACTTCCCGGTGACTGTGTTACAATGAAATAAGTGTGAAGCTCGAGAAAACGCGCCAGCCATGGCTGGGACAGTGCTTCATGAGGAAGACAAGCTGGCCCACTGCGTGGCTTTTTCCAGCTCGGCATCATTAACCCTTGACTTCATCTGTTGAACCCTGACTTTCTGAAGAATGAAAGGGTCAGGGAACTCCCACTAAATAGCCACTGACATTAATACATTCCAGAAATAGAGAAAACCACAATTCCAGATCCCCAAATTATAACTTACTGCTTTAGAACACAATTTTAGCAGTATGTGAAGGGAAGGGTCTGTATTTATATATTTGTATTTATTTCAGAGACTATAATAGTCCTTACGTATTTTGCACTCAAAGTAAACCCATGTTTTTAGAAAGCACATTGTTTATCTTGGAAATTGTTTGCATCTTAACAGCTGACAGATTGATACACAGTCTTAGGGAGCCTGGTTAAGCCCATTAGTCATGGGGTTCCCTTGAGTGCCCCTGCCGATAGTGGCTGTCTGTGTGTTTGGGTGTTCCCTGTTTCCATAATTTGTGGAATAATCTCTCATGGGTTTCATTTTAGGGGGACCCTGGATCATCTGCTGCTGGAATTAAGGTAACTCTAGCCTTGCAAGAGTTTGTACCCCAGGAGATACAGTTTTGTTTTTCATAAGCCTCTGCTTTCTCTTCCCTTTACCAACTTTGAGGGTTATGACTCTGTTCCTGTTCTCCTGCAATAATCAGCTTCCAAACACAATAGGAAGTAGCTGCTGGAAATCTGATAAAGGCTTAAATAAGAGGTCTTGTTACTCTTCCCTTTCTGATTGGTTTTTATGGAAATGTGGATTATTATGTGAGCTTAAGGTATATTCTCAGCAAACATAGTTTTTTTTCTGTGTCTAATGTGACATAGAGTAGCAGAATAAAGTAAATAAAATATATGTAATGGAGGAGGCCAGGCCATCTTCATGAGAATGTCCAGAGGCCTAACAGTTTTGGAAAATGGTTGTAAGACTAACCTTTTCATCTTTGGTTTCTTTGGCCAGGGAGAACCTGGAGAATCTGGTCGTCCAGGGCAAAAGGTAACATCTTTATTTTTGTGTGATCTTTGTATTACTCACCTGTGTAATACAAAAGCAATTATCACAAAATGATGTCATTTTCCTGCTTTGCATGCTGAGTGTTGTTGATTGTTTTGCGTTTTAAAAGGGATGATGCTGACCATAACACAAGTGAAAACACACTCTGTGCACGTAAAAGGATGCTATGAACTAAAACCTGCATATACTGAGCTGTTTGAGACTAACAAAGGCCGGTTGGATTGGAATGCAACAGCTTATCTTGCATGTTTGAAGATCCTCCGCGTGCTTCTGTCTTTCATGAGAAGAAATGAATACTTACTAAATGGTCTCAGTAGGAAGGATGGGCAGTTCTTTTAAAATTATATTCCTTTTCCTTTCACTTAAAATTCTTCCCTGCTGATAATTTTTCTGCAAATAATATCTATATGTGCAGTGAATGTTTAGTCATACAAAGAGGTTTGTTCAAAAAGTGAAATTTAATTACAGATACTAGCCAAACCATTCTAATGGATCTATAGATACATATATAAATTTATTTTTATTGTTTGTGTTTCACTTCAATGATAAACTGGAGGACATGCAGTGCATATGTTTAGATGTGTGTTCTCCTTTGAGTCTGAGGCAGAAACAACTATTCCCACTGGAGCATCTGGATATCCATGCCCAGTGCAGTCGGATTTGAGATAACAGATGTATTGTAGCTAACAAATCAATGTGAATTCCACATTAGGTTAAATCTCTGAAGATCATGACCCTGCCTGTGTCCAGCAGTAGCTGATGTTTTAGGGAAAAAAAATGAATAGAAACATAGACTTTACCTCATTAGTGTACAGGGAAAGAATCTATTCCCTTGTCATAGTTTAGAACCATAAAACATGATAAAATAGAGTTCCCACACTCTTGAAGTCATTGCGAGGATCATTGCTTTGTTTTGAACACTTGAGATTAAAGTAATTTTGAGGTCTTTCACATTCTTTAAATATTTCTCTAATTTAAAAATAGATTTTCTTCTTGAAACTAAGAACCTAAGAATAACAATTCATCAGGACCAGTTTCGGGGAAAGTTGAGACTTTTCCAGGGAGTACAGCAGAATGCTGAACATTTTGCTCTTTAATTCCAAAGATTTCCTGCTGATTCTCTACTTGAAAACTTGAAATTAGTGATATCATCCTACCAGAAATCCATGGTCTGCTTTGGTGAGAAAAAACAACTAATCTCAGACGATCTAATTTCAGGTGCCTTAGTAAAAATTAAAGGCTGGATTTAAGCTGTTTTCAATTCTGGGATACTCTAAAAGAAATGCCTGCAAGGCTGTCATGTCTTTTTAAAAACAAAACAAATCTGCTCTAATCTCACATAGCTCCACTGTTTTTAGAGTGGAGGGTCCAAATTGATTTTCAATTGCTTAATAAAACATTGCCTTATCGTGATTATTTAGAAATATACTTTAGATTCATTTCTGGAACTTTGTGGGTTTACACATGGAAACCTTGAATTTCTTTCATATTTCATCAAACACCTGTTTTAAATTATACTGAGAAAAACTTACAACCAGTCTGAATAAACATGCACCCTGAAAGGAGTGGCATCTTTTCCATGAATATTTAGGGCAGATTCTACCCTCTGAAGCAGTCTCGCTTCCCCACAGTATTTATGACTTGCTTTGTCTAATATCTGGGTTTGGCAATACTTACCCAACATTGATTTAAAAGTAGAGCATGTCCATGCTTACTTACTTACTTAGATTAGAAAATGACAAACAGAAGTAACTGCAAAATCAATTCAACAGATCTTTCTCACCACTGCAAAACTGTGTTGTGGGTTCGCTGGCACTGAAGCTCTTGCGTTGGGGACATTCCCAGAAAAGTAGAGGGTGAAAATCCTATTGGTCAGTTTCCACCGCCTGGTACTCTGTAGTATGAAGGTTTGTTCTTTAGAGTACCATTCGTAATGTAGGGATGATTTCATTAGAGGTGTGTTTCTTTTACAGACTCAACAGTAGAGTGTATGACTAATACATGAGTTAGAGTGTGTATATATGTTTATAAAGTGTGTAGATGCATAAAAGATATTGTTTTTCACCCCATAATTCTTCCCTTCCTAACTTCTCCATCATCTTTTTAAAATATTTTAAATTTAAAAATATATATTTTAAAATTTTAAACAGTAAAACTACTCGGTCCCCACTGGAAGGGGCCCTCACAGTTGAACTCCACCTAGGAGGACAGTGCACCGTCACAGGGACATAGGAGGAAAGAGAGTCTGGCTTTGGCAGCAAAGGCTCCTCCCGTGGAGGGTAAAGAGTGAAAGGGAAAGGAAAGCGGAAATATCATGTATCTGTGTGAAGTTCAATGTGCTTGGTCAAATGGAATAGCAAACTATTTAATTATGACCCAGATCTGACCATGGACTCTGTATGACCAAAAACTCAACTCAGAAAAGCTCCTGAACCCAGGAGTAGGCAAGGATAGAGGAATTAACTGACTTACTATTAATTGGAAAATAATCCTTCATGGTATAAAGATAGAAATTTCACATGGGAAGAAATATCTTCTTAAAAATGTCAAGGGATAGATGTTCCACAAAGGATAACATGAAATATATTATAAGAGTTTATTATATCACCTTTCAAGGAAACATAAATTTGGAAATGTCACATTTATAAAAATATAAGAGTCTGAAATATTAATTCCTAAAACGATTGCTCATTAATAAGTACATTTATAACATATGTGCATATGTACATGCATACATACTCTATACATATGTACATGCATACACACACTCATAGTATAGTGCAGGGGACAACTATTATAAATGATCAAAGTCTCTAAGTATTCACTCTACATCACAAAGGGTTCCATAATGTCTCATACATCTTTCTCATTGTTGGAAAACGTGGGTGTGTTTCTATGTATGCATGTGTATGTGTTGCTTCAATCAGTCACATGATCTTTCTAATTTGGTCGGAAGGGAGGGAGTGGTGAGAGCTCCTGCTGGGGAAGGGTTATGGCCTATGTTTCAAATAGGATGTTCTGAGTGTTAGGGGACTCTTTAAAAACAATACAAAACTACAGATTTGACACCTCTACCTTTACTTTTTTATGGTTGTATATCTACTACAATTTAGTATTTTCCAGAGCTTTATACTTTTTTTACAAGTGAAAGAGAATCCTCGGTAAAGTATAAATGCAATCCCTTTTGACTAGATCTCCCTAAATTGATTGATCGAAGGGAAAAGTAGGAAGAAAAAAAAGAAAATCAAAGGTATAATGTTGCATCTGTATGAAGTTTAGTTTACTTGGACAAATATTATTTAAAAGAAATATCAAATTCTTAGTGATCATCCTTTCTTCTCTGGTTTAATCTCATCTCAGTGTTATTGTTTGCAGTGCCAACTTTCATCGATAGTTCCAGACAGAATTGCTTTTCTTTTGCATTCCTGAAGCCCCAAACTGTCAGGGAAGTCATTGTCCTTTCTGTGTCTAACCATACAGCTTAATGAATAGCATATGAAGCCACTTAGAGATAATTAATGCTAGAGCAAGATATGACTCTTCATAATTTGGAAGAAATAAGGTTAAATAATGAAATGTCTGGTTGTCTACAGTTGATTGTCTTTGAAATGGAGGTTGTTAGAGCATTTAGATGAAAAGAGATGCTGCCATCTACCACTTCTGTGGTTAGTGTGATCTGTTCTAGTATAGCCGTCATCCTACTGTCTGACCATTGTGAGAATGTGTAAGCCTTTTACCTTCCAATGTTACTCCCACAAATAGTCACCTTAGTCCAACACAGGACGGACTTCCATT
The DNA here is from genome assembly GCA_004027735.1 of Carollia perspicillata. Taxonomy (NCBI): domain Eukaryota; kingdom Metazoa; phylum Chordata; class Mammalia; order Chiroptera; family Phyllostomidae; genus Carollia; species Carollia perspicillata. The sequence goes on along the minus strand of PVKM010002518.1, from coordinate 43,796 downwards.
TTCTCCAGCGATTCCATTATGTTTCTTTAGTGGAATTCAGGAGATTTCCTAAGTAATGTAACCTCTTGTCTCTATACTTTGTACTTAAAATAATGTAGACCGTTCTGTGAAAATGAGAAGGTTTATCATGACTCCAGTGTGCTCACCCAGAATGTACCACTTAATCTCAGACCTGAATTCAGGAACAGCTGCATGGGACCATTAGCCCTAAATTGCTAGGCAGGTTTACCCAGACTCGACAATTGTCAGAAATATGGGCTGGCGTTAAGTATAATATTAACCATGCATTTATCTTCTCATCATTCAGGAATGGAAAAGAAATCTTACCATACTTTCAAGTGAGCACGACTTTTAATGTATATTGTTTTGATGTAACCATCTGTTCATACAGCCAACTCTTGATTATCTAAGGTACAAGAGCACTAGACTAGGAGGCATTACTGAGATTCACACATAATCCTCATTTCAGCAAAGAGCTTCAGCCTCCCTAGCAAATTATTTACCAGGAAGTAATAAAGTATGGGGGTTCATTCTCCTTTTACTTCTCCTTCTTGCCTTCTGGCAGAAATGCCAATGAGCAGTGAACTGACAGGAAAAGGGAAAATCCTCAAAAATCTGCAAAGTGGTCAACCAATTTCTGAATCAAGAGTTGACTGAACTGCATAATCTCACCAAACTTCTTAAAATGAGACAGTGTATATATAGACGGCAAGTATTCAGCTAGGAGCATTTGCCATGCTTTCTCCAGAGACTGTGTCTGAGTGAATATTGTTCTATAATGTTGTGTGATTTTCCTGTGTAGGGTGAACCAGGGCTTCCTGGGCTTCCTGGACTTCCGGGGATAAAGGTAAATACTGCACTGACAGTCTTGGCTTCATAGAATAGAACTGTAATTGTGAGGGTCACAAAAACCACAGGAAGACAAGGGGAAAAAATGAAAGCTCTCCTCCTTAAATACTCACCAGCCATCTCAACCAATTAAATTTTTGGATTAAAAGTTAAGCACAGGTATTTTTCAAAGTTTTCCATTGCTATCTGGACTATGTATTATGCTATGTAACCTAATATGCCCCTTAATTAAGTAAATATAAAAACCACTTCATTTGAAGTCATAGGAATTCTTTAAAGTCTAGAATGTCTACGTTAACATTTAGTTTTAGCCTTAAGATCTTATCAGATTTTTGCTAGAATCAGAGTCTTCACATCCCCATAAATCTAACATTTAGGCAGCTGTTTTTATGATTCACGCCTTACCATAATCCCCCTAAAATGTTTTGCGCTTCCACTTTCTGTCAATAATTCTCACTGGAAAGTGTAAATCATTTTACTCAACTATTTTTGAGCCAGATACTATTCCCATAAACTTTTTATGTATCTTTTGAAACAACTGCTGAAGGCTTAGTTTCAAACATTGTTTTACATATATTTAAACCATCTAAAATGTTAAGAAATATTGTTTAATTGTGTAAAAGTTTTCACATGGCAACTGAGAAGACTTAGAAGTTCTACTGCCTTAGCTGTAGTTACTCCTTTAAAATCAGCTTCTTATTTTATAGTTCTTTTCTAAATTCCAGAACTGACTGATAGGGTAATATAAGGGAAGTAGATTTTTCCTTACATTGTTCTCATCTCATAGAGGTTTGAATTTATCACCAGTATATACTAGATGGTCCTACAGTCAGTATTCCTCATTTCACTGTGAGGGCCATGTACATTGTTTTATGAAAGTTGTGTTTAAAGTGCATTACAGAAAATGATTTATTTTTAGAATAAATATGTCAAGTTATTGGTTTACCAGACATATTGTATCATATATAATATTTTATGAGTGCATTTTATACAATGAATGTAATTAACAGACATGAAAGCTATGTCTTCCAGGTTGGCACTCAGAAATTTTGGTCCTGCTTTTTGTCTGCTGGTCTTGGATTGGTAGGCAGAAGCTCTGATGCGTGTTTTTACAGTATGATTAGGCCTTGGCTTCTTCAGTGAAAAAGCACAGTCTATGACAATAGTTTACTGAAAAAGCCAGTTATGTCCTTAGCATTTGTTAATTAGCAAAAAGTGACTTCATAAGTTAATATGTGATTTCATATTATAGAGTAATGTGTGGCAGTTTCTTATTAATTCCCACACATTTTTTAAAAAAAGCTTTTAAAAAATGATTGGCAGATGATAGAATTTTACAACAAATTTAAAAAGTCATATTCAGCATTAATTATAAAGGACCTTGTGGAATTATAAATAGAGGAAGGCATTTAAAGGGAGGGGCATTTGGGAAGGATCCAGGCCAGGTTTGCCACAGCTCCTGCCTGCAGGTGGGCAGGGCGGGGCTGCCCACACCAAGTCCATGGCTGGAACCACAGTCCGTGCTGCCTGGCAATACAGTTACCCCTCCTCCTGAGCGCAGGGCACTTTCTTGTTGAGAGAGGGTATATAGGGTGAAGGTGTTGAGAGTTTTTCTGTCTAAAACAAGCAAACAATTTCAATTGTTTGTCAGAGGCAATTGCCAGACAAATGTTGTCAAGATCATAGAACTCGTATCTTTGTTTTTCTAACCTTGATATTGATTACAATGACAAGATGGTAATGACAAAAGCCTTTTCTGCATAATTACCAAGTACTGCTGGGTAACTCTAATATTTTCTTTAAATTACAGATTCTATTTTTGGACTAATAAGCTTTGTCTTCTCTATTCAGGATGTGAATGATAATGCTTTCCTTATAAATATAGCAGGTTTTCCGTGTACATAAGCATATTTGTAAAAAGAGACAATTTAAGAACACATCGTAGTCATTAGTACTCACTTAGTATTTATAAACGTAGAGTTGAAAGTTTGTAATTTTATGATATAGCTTCATTAAGTTGGGGTGTTTTTATTCCTTTAATATACCTGCTTTAATCAGGTAGCTAACCACAGGAGACTTAATCATGATTTCATAGTTTGAAAGAATAACAGTATTTAAAAGGCGAAACCAAATGTGGTAGAAAGAGCCTCCCCGGACCTGTGTGTTTGTTTCTGCTTTGGAAATGCTTCTGTTGCTGTTCGCCTCCTTCTTACCTGCTGGTACTACAGAGGGCATGCAACCTCCAGCATCCATAAACAGAGGGCATGCCATCCGTTATTCCCAAGACGTTGAGGAAATCAGCCGTGACATGCCAGGGAAGCTTTGATTCGCCACCTGTTATACTTGGGGAATGGTTGGAAACTTAATGAGCATTCGAATGCCTTCCACGCAGCTCTCAGGAAATGAGCAAAGTGCCTAAATACAGACAGCAGACTCATCTATCACCTCGGAGTCCCACTCAGAGAAAAGTGCTAATACCTTAGGCATACATAATAAAAGTCACTAAGAACAGGCGTAACTTAATTTCGAATTACTCTTAAGCTTCCTGCACAAATATTGGAAAGTCCTCTCACCATGTGGAAGACATTTGGAATTCCTGTTTCATGCATTCATGGTTCATAGAGTGTGGAGATGTTCAACTGGGAAAATTAAATTATGCACAATGTGCCATGCAGCCATTGATCTTCTGGAATATGATTTGAGCTCAGAAAATTATTTTTATAAACAAGCCTGCAAATATAGTTTTCAAGGGCAAAACTTGTAGCTAGCTTTTCTGGTATCACGTAAAAGAGTAAGATTCAAAGTTCCAGTTTCAAAAAAAGTTCTCTCCACAGTTATTTTGGAAAATGTAAATCCATTCCTTAGCCCTGTTATTATGAGTGCGTGTCCCCGGTAATGAAGGAGTACAGAGCAGGCAACCAGAGCCCCGACTGCAGAGCCAGCAGATCTGCAGATCCTGGTACTGCCACCCCACTTCCCCACCAGTTCGTGAATTGGTATCCTCATGTTTTCTTATAAAATGAGAATCGTCGTTGGACAGAACTCAGAGCGTTGTTGTGAGGAAAAAAAGGAATTAATATATCTGTAGCTCCTAAAATATTGCCATAGATTAAATGCTGTATAAATTTTAGCTATTGTTATTTCTTCCTCTTAGAGCAGCTCAGAATATTAGAAACATTGGTTGCATATCTGTTCTATATCCTGTCTTTCCTCATGTGAGCAATTTTAACCTAAAGAACATAAAGCCAGGTTAATGGATGTAAATTCTGCAAACTGCTGTTCAGCGATAGGTGAATGTTATCTTTAAGAGCAGTCAGATAACCAAGTTCTCTCGAAACATGACGTCACACTATTCCCCTTTTCCTGTCACTGAAATCTCTTCTGGGAACAAAAGATGGGGACATAATGTTCTGGGCATAAGACATGGCACTAAGTTCTTCCCCATGCTGTTCACATGAAAAGCAAAAGGAAAACTTGGCAATTTAATGAAGAAATTCCCTAGGCCTCGGTCATGGTGATGTCCAGCCCAAGACAATTTTTACAAATTTTGATCTTTAATGCTTGCTTTTCTCCTTCCAACATAGACTACCAGTTTATCTCATTTTTAGAAAATACATTTAAAAAATTATATAATACAGTAAAATTAATACAGTAGATATACATACTACAGTAAAAATTACATCAAATTAGTTAGATGGCAAAAAAGTTTTTGTAGTATTTTTCCCCCAGAGCTTGCTATTTCTGCTCTGGCTTCCCCATTAATGAAAGTTTGACATTTAGATCAAGAACTTGAGAATTGAGATATTATGAGAAAGTAACTAACTCTTTATACCACATTACATGAAATCATTGTTGACACTAAATCATATAAAGTCTAACTTTTACAGGTGGTGGGAACATTTACTTTGGCATCCTTAGGATTAGATGTAGTGCTCAGTAATCTAAGAGAAACTTATGTCCTGAATCTGCTGCAGACGAGGTTCCTTCCTCAGAAACATCAAATCACATTTTAAAAATAGCAGAGGAAAGTTTGAGGAAGTCACATAGGATATGAAATGAATTCCTAAAAGAAAAAAATGAAGAAATACTGGTTAAAAGGCTAACATTGTGTTGTTGTTTCTTATCATTAGTTGCTGCTCACACAAAGTGTGTCTGAGCAGCTGAACAATTTACAAGCCCAATCAGGAAACTCGTACAACCAGAAATCAGACAGTTTTAGAAGCCAGAATAAAGCCTCCAATAAATACACCAAATGTACTTTCATGATGTAATCCTGTTAAGAAAAAAAAGTCAGAAAGGTATGTTTTCTAGGTTTTAAATAAACCGGCTATGGTAGTTCATTTTCATCATAACCACCAAGATGTTTTAATTTATACTCAAATTTGATCCTTAAGGAAAATGAAGTGTTTTGGGGATAGGCTCTACTTTCTCATTTTCTTCCCTTCAATAATTTTACAAATCAATCATTAGCAAAACTGGCTGCCTGGAGGTTCTTATTACAACAAATGTTCTTGCTGTAATCCTCAAAAGTAGGCATCATGCTGACTTGAATTCTAATTAGCCTTTAAGCAAGAAGAATATTGTGTGGCTAATGCATTCAGTGTCAAGTCACATTAATCAAAATTATTGGTGATGCTTTTTGCACCCAGGCAAACCAGCACATATTTTTCAAGCCCTGTTGTACTGCTTTTTTCAGGGGGGGAGGACAATTAAAATTCGATCTGCTTCTGGGTAATAAATATCATGGAAAAACATACCTTAGTTTAAGCTGGTATATTAAATGGGTTTTTTAAAGACAGGTTAAAATGATATCTTTTACTTCTTTAATTGATAATGACTTATAAAAATAAAACAAATGATAATAAACGAAAAACCAGAGATTTTTCTGTGGGCAAGAGCTAATCAGTTAGGACTTTCTGGCCAATCTTCTATTTAACAGATGTTAAGTTCTGGAAGTTTATAGGGAAACACCTGGAGAGCCATTTCTGTATGAGTGAAGCTGTCTCCTTTTTTTACCTTGACTAATAATCCCATTTCCATATTTGTTGACTCTTCTCATCTATAGGAAGGACATCCTTTATGTAAATTTGACAAAAAGAGTGTTAGGTGAACTGTCCCAAAAAGCCATTTAAAAGATAAAGTAAGGTCACCTGAAATACTTTCTCGCTATTAATAAATGTGGGTTGGAAGAAAAATTGGTCCAGATTTTATTATGTAATTCAAAGCCTTAATGAGACCTTTGATGGTCATTGTTAGAATTCATAAAGGTCAAATTCTTAAAGCATCTCCTGCCCTTCACTGGCATTTTTGTAATATAGAAGGCCAGGTTTTGTTGCCCTCTTAATTTGTAAAGATGCTAAGGGTTTGCATTGTTCTGAGGTTTTTATTTTGTTTGGGGGTTGTTTTTTACCAGCCAGAATACACAGAATTTAAGCTACCTCAATAGGCTGTCTAAAATTTTTAAAAACTAATAGCAAATGAGTTGAGCAACAGTGACTTCTATCAAAAGCTTGTTTCTGTGGTATCTTCACTTTATCTGAGAGTGAATATTGCTGATGTATAGAAGGAACCAGAGAAGAGAGAGAGAGAGATCTAATACTGACACTCTAGTCAATACGAGAATTTTTTGGTGAAAAAAACAGGATAAAATATTCAAATATAGTACATATTAATTACTATGGCTTATTTTCATTGAGCTTCATACTACAAGATCAAAATCGTGGCTGCCGAAACGGTTAGCTGTGGTTGGAAAGATCCCTGTGAAACGATTAGGCCCACCGAAATCGGTCAGGTGAAGATCCACCTTTGATTTCAGCTATTGCTGAAATTCAGACTTCTTTCTGCATCTTTATGTGCCCTGACTACTTAGAGCTTTCATCAGATTAGCAACATGTGTGCGATTTTTCAGATGAGTCCACTTGCTGCTGCCGCCACTTCCAGCAGTTCACTACCAGGCTGACTATATTGTCTTCATTCTGAATTCATAGCATATCTGCTGCCAACCTGAATCCCAATTTAGTTGCCAAAACTGCATCCTTCCTATCAGCTCAACACAGTCTTTATAGTCTTATTACTGTCTTGGTATTGAAACCTGGGTTATTAACTCTGGTGCTGAGCTAATTAATTAATGTTGAGGGCAAACAAAGGACAAAAATCATGAAACAACGCATGAAGAAATCAGATGCAATATCCAGGATAGGACCAAATTTTTCTTCATTCTGGAATTTGATGTTGCATTAATGCCATGTTATAATACCACTAACAGAGCTGAGATTTCTGTTTCTCTGGCAACCATTTAATCATTGATTAGCATGTGGCTTGGGTAGCAAAATATGGTGCCAGCTATTAATTGTGTTTTAGTGATTAACATTTTAGATTTTATTAAGGGTTTTGATAAATAGTATATATATTTTATCTCCAGGCCTTGGATAAATCATACTTTTGTATTTATTTTAAGAGTTAAATATATTGTGTGTTTTTTCTGTTTGACACTAAGGGTAGACCTAGTTTCTAGAACCCATGGGAGGTAAAAAAACACAGCAGATTAAACCTGGATTCAATTTATTATGGCCATGGGAGAGGAATACAAATTCTGAGATGCTCGTTCCTCCCCATTCTTCCTCACCCCTTTGCCTTCCTCCCTCTTACTTCTGCTCCCTCCTTCCATTTCTTCCTTCCTTCTTCTTCTTCACTTCCTCTTTTCCTTCTTATTACTTTCTCTACCCCCATGAGGTACTTTGCATGCAAGTACATGTAAAGATCTGTCAGTTGGTTGCCTTCACTCTTTTAATTCCCTTCCACACACAATGCACCAATATGAATAGAATCCCAGTTGACTTTGTTCTCTACAACAAGAAAAGTAAGAACCTAAAATGCCACCTCACTTGAGATGGTGAACAAATACAGAGATGGAGGAAAAATTAAAATATACAAAACAAGAGAAAAAACACATGTGAAACTTCAGAGAAAATCAGATTAAAGCAGCTCTGAAATAATTAGCACTCTCCTTAACTTATTCTTAGGCTACTCGTTGGCACCCTGGTATTATGACAAACCAATGTTTAAAGGCTTTGCCTTCCCCTCACCTTTCTTAGACATTTGTTTTGTTGTCATTCAAAAAGAAATTCTAACATATCATAAACTGAAATGATTAATATAGTTTCAGGAAACATCATATTTAATTGCTTTAACTTTGATTGTAAAGCTATTTTACTTCCTGTTTACCTGCGTAAAACCATGTTTCCCTGATCACGGTGGCCGCCACCTGCTCTTGTCAAAGCGTCTCTGCCTTGTGTCTCCCATGTTGTTCCTATGATGACTCGTTGACATTATAATTTGAATTTTCTAATTCAGGTAACTGCCTAGAAAAAAGAAAAAGAAAAAAGCCTCTAGATTTAGTTGTTTCTTCATTAAAAGTAATGTAAGAGCTTCATTTCCTTATAGTGAGAATTTCCTCTATTGCATCTCACTCTGTCTGCTTAGACAAATACATGTGAGTGATTTTCAATTTAGCAATCTCCTATTTCCCATTGACTAAACGAGACTAGATATGTAAAAAAAAAAAAAAAGGTCTGAGCATCATTTTATAGTCCAATATAAATAGTTACTTCTCCTGTTTATTGCTCTGAAAAAAATGATGTAATGTCATTTTTGTATAGTTTGCTTTACTCCAAAGATGATTTCATGAAAGTATTTTGTGTTTGAATCATTTTTCACTGCTTTCTACTACCTTCCCCTGATCCAGTCTCCTTCCTCTATCCTGGTTAACTGGAATTGTGACTACGGTATAGAATAACCACTTGCTTTTTATTTTTATCATATTAAAGTATGTATAGAACTTAGGTTGTCATAGTCTTTCTACTAGACATTTTAGAAAACATCTAGAACCTTTAAACTCTACATTAGTCCTTGTCAAAAAGGCAAGATTTTTTTATAGTGTTACATTTTATATAGGGAGAGTCAATGGGTATGACCATTTTCTTCTTTCTCCTCCTTATGGAATGAAAACTCATTCATAGTAAACCTGCTACTTCTTTACCTTACACACTTTTGGTTTTGCAATCCTACCTGCTCTGGCAGATGGCTATTGTATCATAAAATGATAGGTTCACATGAGAAGATGAGAGTTGCTTCTTGAAAGAAGTTGAAGACGCATTGAGTAGAGCCCCATCCACGGTGTAAAGAAACAAGCATCCACCTTGTATATCACCAGTGAGTTGGGAGGATATAGTACTTAAATTACTATTACTACTACTAATAATGATAGATAAAATGTTTGAGCCATTAGATAAAGGCAACAATAACAAACATTTATTGTTCACTTACTTTATTCCAGAGACAGTGCTAAGTGCTTTGCTTGCATTATCTTATAATAAGTCTTAACTAAGCCACCTCTAATGATACCAGAATCTTCTGTTATTTGGCAGGTCAAGATTTCCACCTGCAAAGTCAGGCTTTAACTCACTTCCGTAACTTTGTACCAATAGTTCCCAGACATTTTGGTCTCAAAACCCCTTTACACACTTACAAATTAGGATTGAAATTTTGTTTATATAGGTTATATCTATTTATATTTCTGTATTCTAAATTGAAACTCAGAAATTAAAAAAGCATGTTATGTGTTAATTCAATAACATGTTTTATGAGCTATAATAATCTTCAAAAAAGCAAGAAAAGAGACATTGTTATTTTTTATTCTATGCAAATCTCTGTAATGTCTGGTTTAATAGAACATGGCTGGATTTTCATATCTGCTTTTGCATTCTATCTGTTGTGATTTGTTGTTTTGCTTAAAATATGCAATTTGTTGTTTTGTTTAAAATATATAGAGGGAAACTTCTGGCCAAGATGGAAGTGTAGGTAGACATACTGTGCCTCCTTGCACAACCAAAAAAAGGACAACGACAAATTTAAAAACAAAAAACAATCAGAACTGACAGAAAATAGAACCATATGGAAGTCCAACAACCAAGGAGTTAAAGAAGAAATATTCATCTAGACCAGCAGGAGGGGTGGAGATGAGCAGCCGGGCAGAGGGGACTTTTGGCAAGGCTGTGGCTGTGGACCCAGCAAGGCAGTGGATTATGGAATGGGTAGTCCCACATTTGCATAATGCAGATAAACTGGGAGTGAGACAGACTGCACAGCCCAGGGCTCCAGGGTGGAGGATATAAAGCCTCAAACCTCTGATTGAAAACACCTGTGGGGGTTGAGGCAGCAGGATAAACTCCCAGCCTCATAGGAGAGTTGGTTAGAGAGACCTACAGGGTCTAGAATGTACACAAGCCTACCCACCCAGGAATCAGCACCAGAAGGGCCCAATTTGATTGAGGGTAGCGAGGTAAGTGACTGAAAGCTGGCAGAGAGCTGAGCAAGTGACACTGTTCCCTCTTGGACCCCTTCCCCACACACAGTGTCACAACACAGTGAAGTGGGTTGCCCACCCTGTTGAACACCTAAGACTCTGCCCCTTACTATGTAACAGGCACACCAAGACAGAAAAAAAATGGCCCAGATGAAAGAAAAGATCAAAGCTCCAGAAAAAATACAACTAAGTGATGAAGAGATAGCCAACCTATCAGATGCACAGTTCAGAGCACTGGTAATCAGGATGATCACAGAAATGGTTGGATATAGTTGCAAATTAGATGAAAAAATAAAAACTATGCTAAGTAAACTAAAGGAAAGCATAGAGGGAACCAACAGTGATGAGAAGGAAACTGGGATTCAAACCAACAGTGTGGACCAGAAGGAAGAAAGAAACATTCAACCAGAACAGAATGAAAAAACAAGAATTCAAAAAAATGAGGAGAGACTTAAGAGCTTCCAGGACAATTTGAAATGTTCCAACATCTGAATCCTAGGGGTGCCAGAAGGAGAAGAGGAAGACCAAGAAATTGAAAATTTGTTTGAACAAATAATGAAGGAGAACTTCCCCAATCTGGCAAAGGAAGTCTAAGAAGCTCAGAGAGTCCCAAAGAAGTTGAACCCAAGGAGGAACACACCAAGGCACATCATAATTATATCACCCAAGATTAAAGATAAGGAGAGAATCTTAAAAGCAGCAAAAGGAAAGGAGACAGTTACCTACAAAGGAGTGCCCACAATACTGTCAGCTGATTTCTCAAAAGAAACCTTGCAGGCAAGAAGGGGCTGGAAAGTATTCCAAGTCATGAATAGCAAGGACCTACATCCAAGATTACTCTATCCAGCAAAGCCATCCTTTAGGATGGAAAGGCAGATAAAGTGCTTCCCAGATAAAGTCAAGTTAAAGGAGTTCATCATTACCCAGCCCTTATTACATGAAATGTTAAAGGGACCTATCTAAGAAAAAGAAGATCAAATATATTAACAATAAAATGACAACAAACCCACAGTTATTAACAACTGACCCTAAAACAAAAACAAACTAAGCAAACAACTAGAATGGGAACAGATCACAGAAATGGAGATCACCTGGAGGGTTATCAGTGGGGCAATGGGTAGAGAGAGGGGGGAAAAGGTACAGAGAATAAGTAGCATAAATGGTAGGTAGAAGATAGACAGGGAGGGGTTAAGAATAGTATAGGAAATGTAGAATCCAAAGAACATATATATGATCCATGGACATTAAATAAAGGGGTGGAATGCAGGTGGGAGGGGATGTGCAGGGCAGAGGGGAATAAAGGGGGGAAAATAAGACAACTGTAATAGCATAATCAATACTATATATATGAAAGCCAGTCTTATACAGATATGTAATGGGATAAGGAAAGATTATTTTAATAAAGCATTTTCATAAATTAGGAGTATTCTTTGATACTACCGAAACTCCACAAGTGGTCATTTTTTTAAAGGTTGGGTGACATGTGGAATCTGGAACTTTTCCTACTCTGTACACTAATAAGCTGTAAGCTTAGGAAGGTGAGAAACAGCTGAACCAGCTCAGTCAGGATCATGAGTAGACATATTTATAACTTATTTTCTTCAATAGTAGTCTTTCAAGCCTGAGACAAAGAAGAGACCAGTGATTATTTCCTCTCTGTGGAGAGGGTGGAGCTAATGTCTCTAAAGTTGCTGAGAGCTCTGGAATTAAATAAACATAAGTCTGTGACCCTACAGTTAAGTATGCTATTTTGCCCTTGAATAAACTGATATAAATAAATGTATGGATATGGTAGATGCTTCCTTAACTTTTTTCCTGTGAACATTCTGTTTGAAGGAACTTTTCATACATTTACTTGGAAGAATTTAATATGTTCTGTTTTCTAAAAATGAAGGAAAAAAAACACTTTTCTCTAGCCACTGAGATCACAAAGCCTTATTTATTTATTTGTGAACTATGAAACTGCATGCTTCATCTTTTTATAAACTAAGCACTAACATGAATAAGAAATACATTTTTGCAACATTTGCTCTTTTCTTCTCTTTTATTAATATGCTTTAATAGTGCTTCTACTTGCTTGGCTAAAGAGTGAGATCATTTTGTTTCTACTTTTTGAAGATATGCAAGAGTCTTGTCTACATGTAAACTTTCAGCCAATTAACTTGCATTGTATTTCCATGACAGTAAGTCATTACTAATGGTACACATTGACTTAATACAGCTTGTTTTCTTGAGGGTGGAGAGGGAATATTTATATGTTTACATATATAATTCTATTGAGAGAAATATCTTACTTATAAATAAGTCTATTCCTTATGACTCTTTTCTTTAAAATAACAAGTTAAACTCTTTTACAAGAAGTAGAATAGTCATCATGATTTCTCAGAGTATAGTTGGTTTTCATTTTAGACTACAGAGAGATCCACCCAAAATTAGTTGTTCAGATGCTCCTCTCCAATATGTGTAAGGGTACGGGGACAGGTAGAATAGAGATACAGAAATTTCACAAAAAATAAACCTAAAATACTAGTTCTTCTCTACCTTGTTTCTTTCTTAAACCAGTACCATGAGCATCAGCACCAGAGAGAAATCCGTTTGAGTTTTTTATCAATGTGATACATTTTGTGGTGGTGATAGCAGTTTGTTGCTCATCCAATACCCAAATTTTATATAGAGTTTTTTAAAAACTCAACTCCCAGTATCAAAAACTAATGTTGAAATGTCACTACCTTATCAAAAATCAACTGTATCAACATTAACAGCTATTGTAGAAATAATCTAATGAGGAGACAGAGAGAGAGAGAGAGAGAAGAGAAAGAAAAGGAAAGGAAGGGAAAGGAAAGGAAAGGAAAGGAAGGAAGGAAGGAAGGAAGGAAGGAAGGAAGGAAGGAAGGAAGGAAGGAAGGAAAAGGAAGTATGGGAACAGAGGCATTCTGGGTTTTTTTGCTTTAAAACTTTATTATAGATTTTAGGAAATTAGACCCTTTTACATTTGAGCTCAAATGTTTAAATAGAAAACAAAACTTTATGGGTATTCAAGAAAATATGAACACTGGTCTCAGGTGTTTCCTGACACCAAATATGTGGTGCCTTTTCCAACACTGATTATCCAGCTCTGATTCTCTGACACCAACTGTGTGTCTTATGATTCAGTCCTGTTGTGACACTAAGCACTCAGAGTTAGCATCAGACTCCACAGCTTTAAAGGCTCAGCCTCTCAAGACTGCTCTCCTTTCAGATGTGAGTAACAGGTCTTGTGTCCCCTGGTTGCCACCTGCACTTCTGACTTAACTACAAATTTGAGGATACTCATGACCACCACTCCTAACTCAACTCAAGTTTGATAATTTGCTAGAACTACTCAGAAAACTCAAGAAAAGGCCGTACTTAATATTATAGATTTTTATAAAAGATGATAATGAAACAGCCAAATAAAGAGGTGCACAGGATGAGATCAGGAGCCTCTGTCCCCATGGAGTTGGGGTGTGTGATCCCACCAGCACGTGGATATGCTCACCAGCTTGGAAGGCCTTCAATCCCCTTAGTTTAGGGGTGTTTATGGAGGTTCCCTTGTAGGCATGATGGGTTAAATTATTGGCCATTGGTGATTGAACTCAGCTTCCAGCCATTCTCCCCTCTCTGGAGATAGTGAGAGGAGGGTAAGGGCTGAAGGTTTCCACCTTCTTGTCCCAGCCCCCATCCTGAAGCTATCTAGGGGCCCAGCGAGAGTCACCTTATAAACTCAGGTAGGTTTGAAAGGGGCTTGTTAAGAATAAAGAAAGATACTCCTCTTATGACTCAGGAAATTCAGAAAATTTAAGGAGCTCTGTGCAAGGAACCAGAAAGAAGACCAAATATATTTTTTATTATACCACAACTGGGTTTCCACCAGGTAGTGGAGAAGAGGTTATGCAGGTGGGGCAGGGAGAGAGATTTTTTCTTTCATGCTGAACATTCCTGAATCTTTTCCCTAGCCACATCTACTGTTCAGGTATCTATTGCTGCATATCATTTTTACTCCCTTAAACTACAGTGACTTAAAACAAAAAATAATTATCCTACAATTTTGGAGAAACAGGAATCTGTGCAGAGCTCAGCTGGGTGCCTCTGGATCAGTGTCTCCTATGAGGATGCAGTCAAGCTGTCAGGCAGGGCTGTGGTCTCACCTGAGTGGAGCATCCGGTCCCAAGCTCACACATGGTTGCTGGCCTACCTTGGACCTCAGCATGTGGACCTCTCCATAGGGCTGTTCACAGTATGACGGCTTGCTTTCTCCAAAGCAAGTGATCCAAGTGAAAGAGAACAAGACAAGGCCCCCGAGATGGAAGCTACAGTCTTTCAATAACAGTCTCAAGAGTGATATCCCATTATTTCTTCCAAATTCTGTTCTTTAGATATGAGTCATTAAGTCCAATCTACACTCAAGCAGAGGGTATTACACAAAGACATGAATCCAGGAGGCAGGATCATTTATGCCTACCTTAGAGGCTACCTACCATAGTTTTCCAAACATAATTAATTGGATTTGGTAAATGGTAAGAACCACTGGACAACAGGTGAGAAATGAAATTATAAAGACATTTCTAAAGCTTCTCCAAAGCTTTGTTCAAAGTATTCTCATAGACCAAAACTTATTCTGATTAATTTTACAGTTAGTAGCTGGATCTCAGCAAGAAGGCTGTATACAATCAGAGGAGTAAAATCCCAGTAGAAGGAAATAGTTTAACTTTATGTACTTGCTGTCAAGTGATAACGACCTCATGTGCCCATCTTTTTAAAGGGTGAACCAGGTTTCATTGGTCCTCAAGGAGAGCCAGGCTTGCCAGGGTTACCAGGAACAAAGGTGAGTGGGGTCTCTTTTTTCTTTCCCTTCTTTCTGAATTTTTTTGTCATATATTTTTAGTTCATTAGGTTGAAAGATATGTGGGGTAACTTTATTATTTAGGTGAACATATATGTTAGCCTAATAGGGAACTAAAGCAGGCTATCACCCATTTTACCATCTTAAATAGAGTAACAGGAAGTTAATTTTAGCCTTAGGTAAGACAACAGGAAGGTAGAATATCTTAGTTGTTCCAGTTGTTCCCAAAATTGCTCCTAGATTGATGTGATGCTATTAGCTTCCTGGCCATATGGAAAAGTGGGGGGATTCTGAGGGGGAGAGATAGAACTCATTAACTCCTGCCCCTCATCACTGAATTTAGGACACACTTGTAAATCAGCATTATTATTATTCCCACATCACTCCCTAGATTTCAAGGAGTACTGATGTCATATAGATTCCTAAGTGCCTCATCCCAGAGAGAGCCATCCTGACAAACGTTTGCAGAAAGATTCTGTAATGAAAACCATCTCATAATCTTCCACTTGGCAACCCTAGAGAGGGCCCTAAAAGCACAATCTATATGCCGGCAAATAAAAAATTATGTTGCTATGGATACAGTCAGGCCTATGGTTTTCTTTTTATCTACCCAGTAAGACAGAAAAAGGTACAGCTCTGAGGATGGAACCTTCCTCATGACAGACTCATGAATCAAAGGAGGGGCAAAATTAGATCAAACTACTTCTTTTTTTAACTATAGCAGTCTTTGCCTCAGTATGTATTGCATCCTCCAGAAAGAAACCAGAATGCTTTCCAGGAGCTGGAGAGATGTGTTCATGGTCTGTTCTGACAGAAGGGTCCTCATTCCCTCTGCTCGGGAGAAAATAACTCTAATCCTAGTGAATGGAAACTGTGTGTGGCCCAAGAGGGACTGGAACTTGGTCAAATTTATGCAAAATTGCTTTTTTTTAAGCAATTTCTTTTCTACATAATGAGCTGTCAGACTTACTAACAAAATATGAGAAATGTCTGTTTTAGCCTGAACAGATTCACACAAGAAACACACTTTCTGGAATAAAGGGAGAGCGAGAGAATAATGAGCATTCGGTGTCCATGTGAGAACTGTAGGACTCACTGGGCTTGCAACCTCCAGGAAGGGAGGCAGTCTCGGTTCCGGCACAAACGGGGGAAACCCAGTCAGTGCAGCAGAGAAGCAGGCATGCGCTAACTAATCTCCGAATGTTTGGGAGCAGTACAGAGTGGAGTTTATCCCAAATATCTATCTCTTCTTTAGTTTATTGATTTTAAACTCTTCCACAGTTTCAAAAAAATCCAGACGTAGAGCCCTAAAGTCAACATTAATTACTGCTCATGAAGGACCCAGCCTGATTCTACAGACCAGATAACTTTTATAACAGATACTACTCTGAACTCCCAATAAAAGTAAAGAATGTAAGGTACCTGTTTTGTATTTCCACAAGAAGGGATGTAGATAGGAAATTCATTTTATTAACGATACCATGAAGTCTGTTTTTCAGCTAAATTGTCTATCTGTCATGAATTAGGTATCGTAACGGAAAAGTCATGATTATGTAAAAGTCTCTTGCAGCCAAATGCTAGCTTTTTTCTTTCCAATTTTGTAGGTAGTCTAGATTTGTACCACTCAATTCAGATTGAAAAAAATAAATTAGCCATGCATTTTACCCCCAACACCATGAAGTGAAATCATAATGAAGGAAGATGGATAATGCCATTTAAAAAGGCAAAAGATTTATACACTCTGAAGAGAAACAAGAGTATAGATTAAGCCATTTAAAAACCTATTTACACACTGCTACATCCTCAGCATCTACCTCAGTCCTGGGACAGACATACAGCAGCCTGAAGAGATGGGGTGTTATTCCCAATAATTTAGACTATTTTGAGTACTACTGTTTATTCATTAATTCAGTATTTTTATTTGGCCAGACATTTTTCTAGTGTTTGAAAATGAAGAGTAAATGGAGCAAAAACATTCTCTCCTCTTCCGACGCTTCCATTCCAGTGTGTGTGAGGGAGGGCAGGAGGGGAGAGCAGTAAAGAAATAACATGATCCAGAAAGTGATAACTAATTAAGGGTACTGTGATTTTTTTAAAAAATGTGATTCTAGGTAAATATATATTGACTCTACTCCTATGGTATATTACAGATAAATGATTTTCTAAGGTTTTTGCTTATCCCTAAAATATTACCTTATAGTTACTATTTTAGAATTCTTCTATAAAATATTAAGAAAAACACTAAATACGGTGTTTTTTAAAGTAAAAATTTCATATATCAATGAACGTGCTTCCGTTGCATCTCTAATCCCTGGAAAAGCCCTCTGGAGCGTCTTTTTCATCTCCTGCACCCAGTCAAATCCTTGCTTTTCTCCTGCCTTCTTCATTTTCCCACTCTCCTTGATTCAAGCTGAGAAACCTACTGAGACTTCTTTCATCCTTGTTCTACTCTATCCCATCTCCCCTGCAAAACCATAAAGGCTTCCCAGAGTGGGAATGACACAGATACAGATCTCAAAATTTAAAGTCCTACATCATCCATACAGATCCGAGCCATTTTCTTCTCTTTTCCAAGATGAATCCGTTCTTTCTGTAAAAATGCTAACACCAGGCTGAACTGAAAACCTGACTGATTATTAAAATCCTACCCACCATGCAGGATGCTAGACAGTCTACTCTCTGTCTTGCCAGAGGGTGATTTGGCAAATTTCTAAAATGTTCATAGTTTCTGACACAGCAATTCCTCAACTACAAATCTACCCTAAGAAATAACCAGAAATGTTCAAAGGGTTACATACAAAAATATTTATACAGAAGTTGAAGATGAAGCCCAAATAGTTCTAAATTATAACTTTCCCTTGTAAAAGCTTTGTGACTTTGAGAAAGTTACTTAGCCTCTCTGAACTTCAGTCACCTCATCTGTAGACTGTGAATACTGACACCTTTCTCCTCTGCCCTGAGGAGTACATGGAGTAATGCATGTAACGTGTTCTGTGAAGTTCCTGCACTCATTGATAACACAGTCATAAACAGCATAATTATAAAGTGCCACCTACTCATCCTTCAGAACATGGCTCCAGTCTCACGTTCAGGGGGCCAGCCTGGACTGTCGAGACCCCACGGGCTTCCTCTTCTCTCACCTATGGCCTTATGCTACTCCTTAATTCTTAACTACTTTGTTAGGTAGATCTTGTCTGTCTAACCAGATCACTAGCTCCTTGGGGCCAGTGACCTTGTTCGAACGTCACAGAGCTGTGATTGAAAGCTGTATTGCCTATGTGTCTTGTGCCATGCTGAGCACTTTACATTTATAAGTTATGAGATCAGTACTATAATTTTTTATATTCTACAGAGGAAATTGAAGCTGTTGGAACTTAATGAATTTGCCCCAAAACCCAGAACTGAATAATAACAGAGCTGGGGTTAAGAACAAGGATGTGGGATTACGAGTGGCCTGGCCATTGTAGAGTGACAAGTTACAGCCCTCACAAGGCCTTGACCACTTTGCCGGGCTTCGTCCCAGTGGTACTTAGACAGTGGCTGCGGGATGAAAACTATGTCTGTCTCTGTTTTGAGGTATCATCATGGCCCTTATCAAGTCCTTTTAAAGGCCTTGCATGTACCAGCATAGGTTTCTGACAGGCATTTACCAATTCATTTTTTATCTGTCAAATGGAAATGATAATGCAATTGATTGAACTATCATTTTATTAAATGAGATAAATCATGCTGAGAATAATACAGTGCTGGGTACATGATGAATAAGTGACAACTCTCTGTTTTCTTTCATCTTATTCAACTTATTTATCAATCTACAGGGACCGGCTGGGGGTGGGGGGTGGAGACGGCGGGTGCCACTTCCCGGTTTTGTGATCTGTGACAGGGGGAACGAGGGGAGGCAGGGCCCCCTGGAAGAGGCGAGCGAGGAGAGCCCGGAACCCCTGGACCGAAGGTCAGTTATTCTTACCTTGGAAAATGGCGTTCTTTGGTTTGGAAAACATAAACTAAAATCTAAAAATTTCTCAAGAGACATTAATAATTTATTGAAATACAAGAATAATCTATTGGAAGGCACACCAGTTGGTTCTTTTCCAAAGGAATGTTACAATTCAACTTTTCCTAGTTTTCTCTCTCCTTTTTGATTAACAAATTGAATGACACATCTGAATGTAAAGGGGCAGGGACTATTACTGACATATTATCACTCACTGGATATTAAAACTTGCTGAGAACATGTTGATATGTGTTGTGTTAGTTTCGATAGTGACTTGATGGTAACACCATGAAAACATTAGCACTAAGGGTTTACTAGACTGTTCAATCTTTATTTCTCTAAACTTTCTGCAGACTAATATGGTAACACTTTATTTTAATGACCCATCCTAGAGACACAGAAAATGATGAGAAGGAAGTTTATGCAGACACTGTTGAGACTAATGAGAATGGATCACAACGCTCCTGCCGTCCACGGGGGGAAGGCAGTCAGCAGTTACTGTGGGATGAAGGTTGACGGACAGGCAGGGAATGAACCAATGAAACCGTGATGATACTTGTGTTCACTGTTTTCATAGCCACCATTACATAAAGCCATATATTATGGTAGTTAAAATAAAGTGTTTCCGCCTCTGTGAGTCACCGATAATTTTCTTTTTCCTGTTCTTATCTCCTCTGTCTGTTTTTCTCTTTTTCATCTTCATATTCTCCTATCATAGGGGAAACAAGGTGAATCAGGAGCTAGAGGCCCAAAGGGGTCAAAGGTCAGTAACCCGGCAACCATGTTAATGTAACACGAGGCCTTCGAGAGCTGTGCTTTTTTTGCCTCTTCCACAGAGAATCATGTTTTCAATTAAACTCTTCTACACTGGGATTGCAATAATTTTGTCCCTATGATGATATCCCAAAACAATTAGTTTCTTTCATCTTGTTGTTTTTGCGTGTTCCTATGCTTCAGATTATTCTTTAAGGAAAGTTGTATTTTCTGTTTCATAGGAATAGTTTCTTTGGAAAAAAATTTAAGTTCTGTACTTAATTTAAGTTATGTATGGAATAATCTTATTTTTCATTTTCTGGCAATCTTTGTGATAAATGTTCAAATTATACTTTGCTTTTAAGTTAGTTGACTCCCTTCATTGCATTAAAATTTAACCACCCATTAAATTCTTTCCTTTACCATATTCTTTATAATGTTTGCAATTATCTATGCACTGTTAGCAGAATCATGCTATTTAATATGCTGTTAGCTAATACATAACATGGAAAAATTAGTGGAAACATGAAGAAAACAGAGCAGGAATTATTCTCCATCCATAGCAAATTTAATTATTATGGATTGGTGTAGATGGATAAAAACTTTTCCTGCTTTTCCTGCTTCTCTTCATTGATCCTTACCCAGTTTATAGTAATATATAGAAAGGCATGTCAAAATGCTTTTAATTCCATGTAGAAAAAGATCTGAATAAATTTAATGCTGTTTTAAAGAAACTCCAAATACACAGGTTTAAATCTCTTCTCCAACACCTCTGTTTAGATTTCTGAGAATGCTGAGTGTTCTCAGGGTAGTGTGCGTGCAGTTTGAGACTTGGACTCTTCCCGGTGACTCCCCGGGGTGGGTGGTAACACCATAAGGGGAACTCCAGAGATTTTTCATGTCGCATTTAAAAGAGGGAGAACTGGCTTTGCCCTTTCCCTGACTTTTGGGCCCTGCCCACCAGTCCCAGATATCCACTCTCCACGGCAACACCTTCTGAGTGTTGAAATGCCTGTACCTAAAGGAAACTTTCCTTCAGTCCCCATCATCAGAGGAAGGCCTAGCTGGTGACCTATCCCTTCCGATTTGCCCTTAAATGAGCTCTCCACTCCTTCCCTGACTCAACATTTACACATTACTTCTCAGAGGAAAGACAAAATGGTTGGCTCTTATTTCCTCTGCCCCAAACCTTTTCAGATAAAGGCAAGAACAAGGTTCAGTCCGAGAGGTAACAGTGTACTTTGGGTACCATGGAAACCACTTGCTTTGCTTTTGAAGATCCCTAGCAAGAAAGTAACATACATATTGTTCTAAGATTCTCTCTTATCTTAAAGAAGCATTTGCCATGTTGGTGGTTATTGTTCTTCTGGTTGTGATTTCCAACTCCAGAAGTTTGCACTAAGGCTGCTGCTATATGGTATTAAATACATCCTTAGATCTGAGATATTTCTAGACTGTTGGCCTGACTACTAATTAGTTTTTTTCTCTTTTCACTGGTGAAGGGTGACCGTGGCGACAAAGGAGACTCTGGAACATTAGGACCAAGGGTGGGTGTGTCTCTCATCTAAATTTTTGTCCCTCCTCTCCTGGCTTACAAGCCCAAGTTTAAAGTATGTGTCTGTGTGTCCTTTCACAGGGCACTTGAACTGATAGCACACAATAATAGCACTGGAGGTAGGCTACTGTAGTTCTTCCTGATCGCTTCCTTTCTTATTATTTTTTATTTCAGTCACTGGTAGCAATGAGTATGTAGATTGTAACTCATGAAACAAGCTCCAGAGAAGAAGATCTAAAGAACCCATTCAATCTACTTTCCTTCTGACAGATGAACGATAGCAAACCCGTAGTCATCCAGCTAGTAGAATTTTCCATTTTTCTATTAGCCCAATTATATAGAATGCAATAACCTGTATATTCAGAGTCTTTTAAACACAGGCAAGGAATGTGGACATGACTAGTGGAAATTCAGTGACAGAGATAATAAGCAGGATAGAAGTCTTAAAAATATATGTATTCTCTCTTGTGGTCCCTGTTTGGTTTTATTTTAATAGAATTCTATTCCTGTTGGGAAAACCAGGCATTTCCTAAGAACAGTTTTCTATCTTCTTAAAGAATGAGAAAGCAGTCTTTGAGTTGTAGGTGACTAGAAAGTTTTGAGTTGCCTTAAAAAATATGAATAAAGCCAGTAAATATTGGCAAGTCAAATTGGATTAGCCTACCTTTTGTAATTTTCAGAAAACAGTTTCAGATATTGAATCATACTCTTTTTAACCAGATTTCATACCTTTAACATACCATAGACAAGGAAGTTAGAAATAGTTTGCCTCCTTTGAAATAAAGACAAAATTCAAACATGATTTATGCGTGCATTTGTGCCTTCGTAGGGAATCAATGGTCTAAGGAAGCTGTAAATTGCTACTTCTGTTTTCACCATAGTCCTCTATCTCCCTAGCCTAACCACATGGTTTTCTGTTGGTTGGTTTTTTTATAGGGTCCACCTGGCCAAAAAGGGGATCAAGGAGCCACCGAGATCATCGACTATAATGGCAACCTCCACGAAGCCTTGCAGGCAAGTGACTGTTCCCTGCCCTGACCCAGTGGCACTGAGGCACACTGTGTCAATGGTTACACCATTGCCTTATTAACTTCCACCAAGACACGAAATTAAACTGGTTACCTTTCCCACCTACGAAGTGATTCCCTTTCTTAGCCAACCAGTTTCTTTTAATGACACCATAAATCTTTGAATTTCTTGAGATAGAAACCTTACAGTTATTTTTAAACTATTCTTAGTCCCTCACCCATTATATCTCACCAGATGCTGCTGTTTCCTTTTTCAAAGGATCTAATGAGGCTGCCCCATTCTATCCATTCGCAACTGGGTCCACATTCCGTTGATTTCAGGTCTAAAGCCGCAACCAGCCCTCAGCCAGTTCCTCTGCCCTAATGACTCTTGCTCTTCTGATCCATCCTGTTATCACTCCAAGGCTCCCTTTCCTGACTTTTGCTATTCCGATGGCTTCAGTGTGCTCAGAAACCTACATGGACCCCTTCACCTACTCTGTGAAGCTCAAACCTCTCCATCGGGCTTCTAAGGCCCTGTAACCCTGCCTTTCCTGTACAGAGTTTTCCATTTCTCTGCAACACATTTTCCCCCAAATCAGTCATATTGATCACATCCATAAAAGTCCCCCTCTTTTCTCCTGGTCTATGCCATTCTTCTTTCCTTTTTACATCCATCTAAATCATTTCCGAAAATCCCCTGCCACCACCCGGATGGGTTCCTCCTCTTAGTCCTTTAAACGTCAGCAGTCAGGGCCCAGTAGTTCAACATTTAATTATTCTTAAATCACATAGATTATTTTAGCGTAGCTGCTTACCTGACTGGGAGTTGCTCAGTGACAGGAAACATGTCTTATGCTTACTCTATATCCCCCAAAGTGCCTGATCCTGGTCTGGCGTAAATAGTAAAAAAACTCATTGGTTGAATAAGTGAGTATACTTAGCTCATATGTACAATACATTTTTTTTCTGCTTGAAAGGCAAATCAGTTGTTTTCAATATTTGCTATTTCATACTCGTTTGGGTTATTTTCTCCTGTCCTCATGATTCACTAACCTTCTTTAATTTTGGTAGGCATACATTTCTGTGGGTCCTTTGCTACAACTACCATTTTTAACTAGTAAAGCATTAAATAGCTTTTACAGAGTCTGTGTTCAGCTCAGCCTGCTTTTCTGCTCTTTTCATTGGCATGTGTGAAGAAAGAAACAGAACAAGAAGTTTAGGTGTATCTGCTATGTTTTCAAAGTTCTTACTTATCAAATATAGGGACACTTTTTAAACTTAATTTATTAACAGTGCTGTAAATTTCCCTTAAGCCGCTTCCAGTGGTGCCATAATTCTTACTGCCATCTTGAAGATTCTCTTACCTTCCAAGAAATGCTCCAGTATTATTGGCCATTTTCTGAAACCCTGTGAAAGAGTACTTTTAAAGCATTCCGTGCATGAACAGGGCTTGGCATGGAGCCATTTCTATCTCAAGGAATTCAAAGACTTGTGGTATCATTAAGAGACACTGGTTAGTTAAGAAAGGGAACCACTGAGCCTAAAACCTAAATCTCCCCTCCATTGCTAACTAGCTAAGTCATTTAGGGGAAATCAGTGTATCTATACTTCATTGATTGCATCTGTAAAATGAGGATTTGAGAGAATAAGTTATATTCTAAAAATCTATAAAATCTAGCATTATGCTGAGGATTATTTTCAGGAGCTCCTGAACACTTTTTGCTGGTGTGCCTAAGCACGCGGCACTTTATTAAAATTCTGACACCTGCATCTTGGCACGAGAGGATATTGTGCTCAGGTTCTTCCCCTCACCCAGAGTTCTGTACGGCCGAACACAAGTCACAATTCGCTGTGATCAACTAGCCCACCTTTGTATCTCAACCTGTGAAGATTTATTTTTCTTGGGACTTGTTAGGGCAACAATATGTTGTGCTTATAAATAGTTTATAGTTTCTTTTTCACTTCAGGACTATTTATTTGCTTTCCTAATTATGTACTGTAGTGGATTAAGAATCCGTAATAAAATGAACTAAACTAAATAATGATTAGATTGAGAGGAAGTTGCAGACATTCATTCTTCTAATTCTCTAACCAGTGATGGATTTTCACAGTTTTTCTGAATTTCATTTCTCTATTGCATCCTCTAAAAAAAACCTGCAAAAAAACTAGGATAATTAGATAAGTACAAATATATTGCAGTTATAAAAATATCACATCACAAATATAAAATTTTACTGTTGTCTCTATTGAAAGTTATCATTTACATGAACATTTGCCATGAGCCATTTATTTTTATTTTTATTTAAGGTGATTACATTTCCACAATTAGCAATAAAATCTCTCCATTTCCTACTCAAGCTTTTAAAATTCCTCAACACCGTTCAAATTCAGCCTGTTCTGTAGTATAAATTATCGGTGATTTTAAGCTTGCATCTTTGTCAGAAATGAAACATAATAACCTTTAATTCTAATAACCTTCTCATTCACCTAAATATCTCAGGGAATAAGTCACAAAGCAGCCTGCCAGCCTTCCACCAGTCTAGAGTCGTGCTAGCCTCCCATCTCCCACCATGCCTCACTCGAGAATGGTGTGTCTGTCTTCATCACAGCAACATTCTGGTTTTCAGATCATTATTGAACTTTAAGAGAGAATCCTGCTGAGTTTATGCAGCTTTAATTAGAAGAACCAGAGCCCTGGCAGGTGTGCCTCGTTTGGCTGGGTGTCGTCCTGTAGACCAAGAGGTCTCAGATTCAATTCCCAGCCTGGGTTGCATGTTCTGTCCCCAGTCAGGGTGCGTGCAAGAGGCAACCCGTTGAGGTTTCTCTCTCACATTGACGTGTCTCTCCCTTCATCTCTCCCTTTCCCTCTTTCTACCATCGATAAAAGGAAAACATTAAAAATAAATAAATAAATAGCCAGATACCAGGAGTCCAACGTGAGCAGACATCTTTCCGACATTTCTGTGGTCTGCACGCTGGTGCTTCAGGATGGCAGTGAAGACTTGGTTTTGAGAAATTAGCTTAGTTTACTGTCACTTGTTCTTCTGTTAACTGGATGGAACCTGCGCTGTATACTTTTTAAATCTTACAAATACAGTAATTGAACAAAATCACTTAAACTCAATCTGTCAGGTAGTTCAGTTACCATTAATACTATTTTTTACTAAGCACCTCATTATAAAACAGACTGTTATCCTTAAATTTAAAAAAAAGACAAACTAGTTTTGTGTTTAGGTGAAAAATGAATTATACATGGCACATGTTGGTAAACCTCTGGGAGTTCAAATTTAAACTCCCTTCCCTTTCTAAGGTCTTATGATTCTACTTTCTAGTGAAGATTGCAATATGTAATTGGAAGACGATGATAAAGAAATTATTGCTACTCTGTAATTTTCTAACAACTTTTTTTGAAGGACTCATCTACCTATAGCAGTGAAGAAGCAGCTTTCTTATAACCATAAGTTTGACTCTAGCTTTAGGTGGATACCATAAGCATAAAGTATGTGGTATCTTAATTTACACAGATATGATGGCATACAAATCTGGGCCTTGGCTTTTTTATAAACCTGCCCAAGTTTGTGGTAATTTTGCCTTGATCTTGGAAGTACTGCTTGATTTTCTCCTACTGTGATTTCTCTGTAGCTGTAATGACCAGAATTGATTTTATCATAGAGCACAAAATCAAACCATTTATTCACATGCATAAATGTATTGTTTTCTAAGAAATAATGACACCATGTCACTGGAAACTCAAGCGTTTGAAGTACAACAGATAATGTTAAGATTATTTTTCACCACAACAATAAAAAAACAAACCAGCAACAACAACCTGAATCAGAAATTGAACAGAGTAGTGGAAAACAACGGGATCACATTGAAGCAGTGCTCACAAGTTTACACGCAGTCGGATAGCGCTTCTCTGTTGGGACTGGAGTCCCTGATGGAGAGAGAGTGTTCTCCCCTCTGTGATTGCATGAATCGGCTATGGGTCCTATAGAACATTTAGCACAAGGCTTAAACTAGAAAATATTGATACAGAAATGATTCATGAACCAAGTGTTTGGGAGGTTTATATTTGCAGAGAATATCTTTTGTTACAGTACTCTAGCACCTTACATTAAGAAACTAGATAAATCCCACGTCAGCTTCTCTCTTTAGATGTGGCCTGCACACACACGCCATGAGGCATAGACTAAAAGAGGAACACGTGCCACTCACACAATGAGGTAGCTTGGTTTTCTCTAATCAAAGCAGCCTAGACTAGCGCTCTTACGAATGATGGGGTTTCTCAGGTCACAGTTACACTGACAAACCTCTGGTGTATAATATTTTATACGTAATTTTTTAAAGTCAGGCGAATTAAAATTTTCACACCTTTTTTAATCCATAGGTTTTCTTAAAAAATAAAGTTAAGTAATGTTTAAAAGAATCTTTATAATATATTGTATTCATTGGAAGATAGATTTTATGCTCTCAGATTCTTGCCAATTCCTTATGAGATATCAGTCTTGCCAAAACATATTCAAAAAGTTGATCATTTCAGAATGTATTACTGTACTTGGGCACACAAAATAGGTAACTTTGTCTTTGTCGATTCACTTTCTCAACAGAGGATCACCACCTTAACCGTCACGGTAACTCCCATTGCATGGTTTCTGTGGTTTGGGGCTTCCTGCTTGATACTGATGCATGCTGTTCCTAATGGTACTAATGAGGCAGTTTTCTTCATCTGAGATTTTTGTTTTTCTTATATTAATAACCTCTTACACTTTTGCCCCAGTGGAATCACTTTACTTAGTAAAAAAAGGTCCAAAAAATTGTTTTTCTTAAAAGTCTTTGGCCTTATCTTAATTATGTAGCTTTTTTCTTCAGTGTTCAGGAAATCAAAGTCTTTAGCGGGGCGGGGAGAAATGTGTCTAGAAACACAGGTAATATTAATAAACTAACCCAACCCAAGACACTGACTATGAGACATGGCAGCAATTTTACATTGTCTTACAGATCAACCCAAAACCATCTTCCGTTCTTATTGTGACCTAAATATTTGTTGATGTGTATGCATATATAGGTAGTTGAGGGAGTTTTTTGGATTCTATAACCAGTGACATTTTTCCTCATTGCAATCAATATTGGGGAATATTTGATTGTGATATAAATTAGGAATGTGGGTAGTGTACTTTTATTTAAAGCATAAAATTTAAGACATAGACTTGGCTACTTTTTATAACTCTGTCTTTTCTGGATTTAGGGTCCCCCTGGACCACCTGGACCTCAAGGACTACAAGGGCCAAAGGTTATTTTTTATTTCACTAGTTTCCATTGACCACATATGGTATAGAGAATTCTATAGTAAGTATTTCTACATTTGAAAATCAGTCTTACAAAATGCTGGAGAGGCTGAGATCAGCAGTATTGCTTGAGGAGGTAAGAATAGAAATTGAGGTTTGGGCTAAAGGAAGAGGAATTAGGGAAAAAGAAAACTTAGGAAGGAAGGAAGGAAGGGAAATAGGAATGGCAATTTAAATTTAGGAGGAGGAAATGGAGAAAGACAGAGAATATTAAACAAGGGACAACAAGTTTTACAGAAATCATAAACATAAATAAACACCAAATGTGGTATCTGAAGGAAGGAAAATATTTAAATAGAGGAGGGTTGAAGGAAAATTTATGCAGACACTAAAAATGATCTTTCCTTCCGATCATTTCATAATGGAAAGAATAAGGGGAGCTTTAGTATGTTGCATGTACAATGACAATTTTAAGGAGTCACTTTCAAGTCATTTTGTGTAACACATCCTGATATTATATGTATTCAGACATTCTGTCATTTAAATCTTATCTAATGAAGCATACCAACTATGAACAGTAGAAACTTAAAATTACTTGGTTATATCTAAAATTTGTTGCCTGTGTTAGCTGTCTCCCTCTACACCAAAGCTTAGTCATGTGACCAGTTAACACATGGCCGGTTACTCTGGCTTTTCAGAACTAAACTATGTGTGTTGAAATATGACTTTCATCATTGGATTTTTGTACACAACTCAGATAGTTTAGAAATCCGTCTTTTGTTTATGCTTTTCAAGGCAGTTTATTTGCTAAGTCTATCATATACATACAGACACACACATATCAGCCTTTGTACTCATCACTTTCGAGATACTTAAGAACAGAGAGCTAGCACATAGAAACAGTTATTTTTCTATTATAAAAAGAAATATAAAGTAAAACATCACTGAGGTCATTGGCTGTGTGAAATCATATTTGAACATAGACCTTAACTTCAAACAGATTTCCTGTGTAACAGTGTAAGATAAGGTTTGGGACTTTTAATTTTCTATTTCTCTACCACATTCTGGTCACACATAATCTCTGTTCCTGGTGAACAAGTCAGCCTGGATTCCCATTCTTTAATATCTTGGTGCGCTGACTAGACAACCTAGAAGGAAATCTGTAGGCTATTTTTCCTCTGTGTAGAGTCGGCCAGGTCTGAGTTCCTTGTTTCATCTCCTCACTTGCCTGAGTCTCCAGAAAACAATTGACCCCAGTGCTAAACATGCACCTTATTCCCTGCAAAGTGCCACAACCTCTGGGACTTTTCTGTATAGCCCCAACACCTACAGAAGCAGAAAGGCACCCATTCCTTCACCCACGGGGACAAAAAGGGCCACCTGGCCAAGAAGGCTGTATCATTAAAATCTGTATCCCCTTTGCCTTGTAATCTAATTGCTGTTCATTTATTAATTCAATTATCCAATAAGTAATTTTTGAGCCTCTGTTCTATGATAAGCACTAACATCTAGTAATGATACTATGGTATAGTGAGGGGTTTCATCCCGGGGATTGCAGCATGGGGAGGGAGATAGTTAAGACAAGACACAATTATTTATAAGTAAGTGTAAGTGCTCTGATCAAGATGTGAATGAAGAAGGTTGTCTCAGCCTTGGGAATCAAGGATGCCTTTGAGCTGAAACTGAAAGACAGGGAAGTTGGCCAAACGAATGTCTAGACAAGTAGGCTGGGGGGGGTGGCGCTTAGTCACACTCTCTTACCCAGCCATCCTTCCCAATGTGCGGTCCTTCTGCCACACCCCTCACGTCTCACAGAGACCTGATCAATGAGATCTTGGGTTAGTGGATGGGGGCCTTTATGTGTTCTATGAACTCTCCTGGAGGAGGCTGGGGTGAATGGGGTGAGATGTGCTTGTGATCAGGACTCCACAGTACAGCCTGAGCCAAATGTAAACCCCATGCGAACTCAGGACTCACAACCTCAGGCTGAACGAGGACCTTGCCAATGAGCATTGCCCCTTCCTTAATCAAATAAGGATTGTGTGAATTCTTACACATCAAATAACTCTTCACAAGCTACGTTTGATGGGTGAAGGATAAGTGAATAACTCACAAATTAGGTTTTTCTTTTAAACAGTCATGGGTCACACTTTGAAGGTAAAAGTTTAGCAAAGCAGTCATTATTGGGCCCCAAGCTCTGACAGGTATTCAGATGGCTCGAAACTAGGGCTTAGCCTGTTGCATCCAACCTTGGCTGGCTTATTTGTGGCAAAATAAACTTAGCTGCTACCACAAAGAGCAGGAAATCTGGAAAAGAAAAGCCCTTTCTTTTCTGTTTCTTTTTTTTCATTTGTTTGTCATGCCATCTAAAACATTGGAAAGCTCAAATTTCATGCTGCGGCCAATAGCTGTTAGAGTTTTTACTGGGGAAAAGAGCTCTAGCCATTTCAATATTGTGGTTTATAACATCACCGAACAAGCCTTTCTAGAAAAATACAGCCTCAAGTCAGCTCCCTTGGAATCTGTCTGTGAGGCAGGCCACTCAACCCTCGAAAGAGCTGCTTTTACAAAGTGTCTACAATGTGGGAACAAAGGATACTGATAATGGGATCCGAATACATGATTCATTGATGTAAAATAACATCTTGCCTTTCAAAAAGTTTTTTCATATCTTTCCAGCTGAAAGGTGACTGACATTTGTTGTTTGAAAAAAATCTCTAGCACATTGTTTAAATTTGTTTTTAATGGAATGTCTTCAGTTAACAAAAAATAAATCTATATATTTTGAGTTTGTCAAGAGTTTTAATAAATCACAATATAAATAGGAAATTTGGTGCATTCCTAGCATAGTATAAGAAATTGAATTGATCCAAAAGTAATTTTATGAGGATTAAGATATTATTTGATTTATTGTAGCCCTCAGTGAGGCTGATCTGAGAGTAACATTCACAGTCATTATAGGTTTGTGTCTATGGCTCAAACAGTGCCAGCTACAATATTGTGAATTTAAGGGACTTTGCATTTAATTCTTTCTTAAGATAACTGTCATATTTTTGCTTTTTTTCTCAAGCTGAAAAATAAGAGAAATCATACAGATTTTTTTAAGGAGAAAAAATTAACTGAGGCATACAGGATGCTAGAGCATATGTTCAGCCATCTAATGACTTTTTCATTCAGTTTCCTTTCACCATGTTTTTAGCCTGCATCTCACCTGAGAAAAACAAAAATTAAACTAGATATTAGTGACATATAAGTATTGTTATACATAATACTCAAGAAAATGCTCTTTCACTTAGTTTAGATGTGCATTATAATATAATGGTATATTCCTGGGTTGTGATACATTTGCTGAAAGCCAAATTGTACTGTTACCAACTAGTAACATTTTTGTAGAGTTTAATATGCTACCAATGGTAAACGGAAGGAAGCCATCAATTTTTATCTTAACAGGGAGAGCCAGGATCTCCAGGAATCCCAGGAGTTGATGGAGAACAGGTAATTTTAAAGATACATACTGTCATTTAAAGCATTGTTATTGATCACTATTTCTATTATACATTTGAAGCCAAGAAAGGCATGTGTGTTGATATATGATAGCCTTTTTTTTTTAACCATCTTTTTTGGAGAATATATTAACTCTAAAAAGCAATTGGTTTTAAATTAGACAGTTTTCTTCACAGAAACATACAAGCTATATGATGCTTCAGATTTGTCTTTAAACTTGTTATCAATCTACTGGTGATACTTTTGTGAATTTTTAATAGACTTGTAAAATTATTACCTACTTAGTAAAAATAGCCTACTTCGTGTCAGTGAATATAAATGATTCAAGATGAAAATCAGTGACATAGTTTCCACAAAATTAGCTATATGTATTTTCTTTTCCCAAGTAATAATCACACTTAATTTTCTAGACCGTTAGAAAAGACAGAAACAAACAGGGCCATTGTAGCTTTGCAGGGATGGCAGTTTCTCTAAGGGTTTCCCCCAAAACAGAGGTTGGCAAAGTTTTTCTATGTAGAACCAGATAGTAAATGTTTTAGGTTTTGTAGGCCACATACAGTTTCTGTTGCATACCCTTTTTTTTTAACACCCTTTAAAATTTTTTTAAAACGTTCAGCCTGTACAAAAACAAGTGCTGTGCTGGATGGATTTGGCCCATAAGCCAAAAAGAACCTGGCCAGGAAATTGTAGAGAGTATTCAAATTTCAAACTTAAATCACAGGGTTAGTTTCAGGTTATTTGCTGTTTTCTTAGCTTCCATAATTTACCAAAGAAATGGCTGAGATGAAGTAGATCATAAGAAATCAAGAGGGTTTGGAAACAGTGAAATATACTCCTCAGATGATAGTATTAAATACATAAATTAAGTTTAAGAGAAGACCTGTTATAATATCAGTTATATGTGGAAAGTACTTGATGTCACAGTAAATAAATACGGTAGTTAAAAAGAGACTTCAGATGATTTGCCCTATCAGTGAGAGATCACAATAGAATTTTAAAATCTGGTTGTATATATTCCTTTTACCACTATTGGTCATTACAAATAACTTGGCATGCATAATGACATGCTTCATGATCTCTACATGTACAATAGCTGGATTTTTTCCTATAGGCTTTACAAGGTTTTCCTCTGCTACTCTGTCCAGAAGGTTAGCTATTCTGCTGATATCATTAGAATCCTAAAACTAACCAAGGTCTGATTAATCATAAGATTTACTTAGTCATTCAGGCACCTACCCATTCACCTAATGGGTGATTCTGAAGTAGGTGCTATAAAATAGGTATAAGTAACAAGAAAAGAAACATTTCTGTTTTCAGTATAAAAAAGATCAGCAGGTTGTGTAGCCTCAGAGCCCCTTATTATAACAGCTATGATTATCTCTGCTGAAGAATGGGCCATCTGCTCATATTGCACTGAAGAACGCAGTTTTAAGGAATGAGGAAATTATATTTTCCTTCAACGAAAATGCTTTACAACATAAATTAATTTCAGTATTAGTACCACTAATCAGAGTTGTTAGCATTCAGAATATCCATCTATCGATTTCCTCATAATAAAAGGAGAATAGAAACAACATCCTGGATCACCTCACAGAGATGTCAGGAGAACAAAATAAGAACACTATGGAAAAGTTGAAGTATTTCTGAACATTGATTGAGCATCAGTGTGCAGTGAATGACTGGGCCTGGAAAACGGATGGTGGTTGGAACTTCTGCCTGCGTTTAAAGGGGCCACAGGGCATCTAGTGGGAGATGGGAGAAATTCGTTTGGACCTTTGTTGTTAAAACACTAGCTTCTGGTTCAAATGTGTATTGTACTGTTGAGAATTAAATCTATGAAATTGTTTTCAGGACTGGTGATACAGAATTACCTGCCAAGTAAAGATATGGAATCAGGAGAAATGATGTCAGTACCTAAGTTCATGTTTTTCATACTTACATGGCCTGAACAATAGAATGTAACCACTTCTATTATGCAGGGAAACCATGTTGATTGAATGCAGAAGGCTGCTGCTAGAAATACCTCTACCTAAAAATGAAAATCAGAATCACCCCCACATAAGGACCCACCTAATGACAAAGCCAATCAGAATTCTGTTTTCTCTAAAAGGTAACTGTCAAGGGCCAGTATGATTCTTACATACAAACTGTGTCATTTGTAGGGACTCAAGGGCTCCAAGGGTGACATGGGCGACCCGGGTGCGCCAGGCGAAAAAGGCGGAATTGGACTTCCTGGACTACCGGTATGTGTGTGCTCATGTCCAGGTAAATGATCAGGAAAGAACTGTATTGTTAGCCACGGTCTCCTTTAATGGTTCATATAATGTTATTATTTTTAAATATTTGAGGTATTGCTGTTTAATTCCTGCCACTGGGGCTCTACAACAAATTTTAAAGCATCTAAGTAAATGAAATATAAAATAAACCTTCATGTTTCCTGAATTATTTTCACTAGAAGATGGTAAAATAAATGAAGTTCATCATTTTAACTTAATATATATAAGACAGTGATAACTTCACTTTTAAATAAACTGTAATTTAAAAGTAAACAAATCAAAAAATGTTATAAATAATTAAAAAACAAATTAGTCTGGAAATTGTTCTCTTTATGTATATGATACAATGGGATGGTGTTTTTATGATTTTCCCCATAATTTTTACAGAGAAATGGGAGGGGAAATTGTAGGGAAATGTAGGAAAAAAATGCAGAAAACTTTATTGTCCTCAATTTTTAAAACAGGGAAGTGTATAAATAAATGTCAATGATAACATAGTTAAAAGACTGGCCTTTCCCTTTTAAAGTGAGCACCACCATTAAAAATATATAACACTTAATATGATGTATTCAGCAATGTAAAAGTTTAACCAATCGAGCCTAACTTAGTTTATATGGCATTTACTTTCTATTTTATTTCACCTATCACCCACAGTCTAAGGGCTGGGGGAAGCTTGCTGTTTGAGGCTAAATGCAGGGGAATAAATCCTTCTTTTACATATCATGTGTACAGTATAAAAATTTCAAGAGGATGATGGATTTTGGAAGAAAATTCAGCTGTTCCTTACACTTTGGAAATAACTTGACCAGCTCAACTCTCTTGATGATTATTTGTAGGGTGCCAATGGAATGAAGGGGGAGAAAGGAGACTCCGGATTGCCAGGTCCTCAGGGCCCTTCCGTAAGTCCGTCGTGGCCGACCTTCCATGGCTCCTGTAAAACTCTGCAACAGGCCTATTATTCATCTAGTTCACTCTAGGCCAGGTGGCTTATCAACAGTGGAAAGACCATGACCCTCTTGGTTTGTCAAACTGTAGAATAAATACCTGTCAGCCTTGTATACAATAAGAGACAAAATGTTTCAGAGGTCTCAGTTAAAAGCAATTTTTCAGAGGACTGCCTAATCCTGGGGAAGAAAAATCAATGGTTTTCCCACGACACTTGTGGGTAGAGCTTTGTGAATATAGAACATACGTTCTTTTCTTTTTCTCCAGAGCCCTGTTGTTCCTTAGTGAAATATTAGAGAATTTAATAGTGGTTGTGGCATTATAGCATTTCTTGGTAATCAGTTGCTTCCTTTTCTTTCAATGTACTTTTGATTTATTCTGGCTTTTGTAAAACAACTG
Source organism: Carollia perspicillata (assembly GCA_004027735.1). NCBI lineage: Eukaryota > Metazoa > Chordata > Mammalia > Chiroptera > Phyllostomidae > Carollia > Carollia perspicillata. The sequence goes on along the minus strand of PVKM010002518.1, from coordinate 8,998 downwards.
TATTTTTTAAAGTTTTTTTTTGTTCCCATAAAGGAATTTCTATGCCTAGAGAATCAAACACATCATTTCTTCCCAGTATAGTTCTTGCTCTGCAACTATTAATGGTCTTAGCAGAAACCCAGCAAAAGATTCAAGCCAAACCGCCTTATCTAAATGAAGTAACCAAACCCATGTTTATTGTTTGGACACACAGATCATAGGCCCACCAGGCCCTCCAGGTCCCCATGGCCCACCCGGCCCCATGGTAAGTCTCCCTTCTCTCCAGGACGCAATCACTTATTTATGGGCATGCTACTAGAGAAAACATGAGCGCATTCCTCAAAACAGCCCGTTTGTATTTCATACTACTCTCTGTGGAATGGATGGAAAATACGAGGTGCTCTGAGATATACTGACTTTACAGTGCTGTCTGTCACTCCCCCAAACACGTCTGTTAGGGAGAGATAGAGCAGCTTTTGTGATAGGAGAGTTGGAGACAGACAGATCTGGCCAGCTTTACCCTGACCTTACAACGTGAACATTGGAGAATCATCCTAAACACTGCTCTAGGCCATTAGTAGCAAAACAACATCAACAACGATAACCATTAATGAATGTTTCTAACCAACTTTGAAGACTAACATCCTTTAATAAAATGTCCAGTAAGAACATTTATAAAATAATATGATAAAAATCGAAGCTCACTCCCACAGATGCCATACGTTGCTGGGTCTTTTCCTTTGTACTTCTGTGGCACTGTGATAGACACAGTGTGTCCTGCAGGTGTCCCTCAGCCACCAATGTAGGCAATGACCATGTCCTCGCAGAACTTATGTCCAGTGAGGGAGGTAGCCGTTAAACCAGTGTAATTCTCCAAATGTCTAACGACCACTGTGTTAAGACTAGCACGTGGGAGGCAGAGAGCTTCCAGTGCTTTTGACTGGGGCAGGATGGAAACAAGTCCAGCAGCCTCTGAGGCCCCATTCTTGTCTACGGTGCCTCAATAAACCAGGTCTTCAATCCCACGGATTACTGAATGGTGGGTCTGGCTTTCCCCTCCTGTGCTCTAAGGAAGAGCATCGTTGGAATGCTCCGAGCCCCAGAGTGGAGCCCCAGACCCTGCCATCTGTTTCTTACTGTTGTTACTATTTCACCCACAAAACAATGACAATTAACCTCAACAGCTAAAGAATTTATTAAGAATTAAATAAATGGCATAGTTTTCAGTTTTTTATACTCCCTGCACTTTAAGTGAGGAGATTAAATTTAACAACTGTATCCTGTTCATATCATAAATTTAATTCACTTAAAAGAATTTTAAATCATGACTGAAATGAGATAAGAATACTTAATAAACATCAAACATTTCCTGAAAATGTCTATCTACAACTTATCGAAAGAGAAAATAGTATTCCAGTATAGACATATGTAACAAATTTCTAGATATTTGCTAGTTAAAAAATTTTCCTACTCTTGTATGATTTCACTGATGGGTATTTAAATATTCCTCTCTCCAATATTTATTTAAATTACTTGAAAAGTTTAAAGCAATTCGCAGTCAATTTTAGTTAATTTAGGTTGGCTAATCAGTCTCTACATTTAGATTTTCCATAAAGTTCAGGGGGAAAGCTCTGACTCGTGCAGGCATTATGACTTCCTTCCATCGGTAAACATTTGCTACGACCACCTTGAAGAACTCATCTTCATAAAAATAAATGCGCTCTAAATAATAATGCTTACCACCACTGCATTAGAGTCCTCTCCTCAGTGTGAAGTGAGCTAGTCAGCAGGGTTCCAAGCTTGACTGCCATCTCCGCATTTTGTTCTACCTCCTACCCTCAGCGCCTGGGTCCAGAACAGTCAGTAACGGAAAAGTTCCCCTCTTCACTGGTGTTTAAAGTCCGGGGCTTTTCTTCGGCAAATTTCTGTCTTTTAAGTCCTATCAGTATTCCATATAAATTCTTAAAGTATCTCACATTTTTCCAGCTAGATTTTTTAATGGGGATTTGAGAAACAGGAGCAGTGTGGATTTAAGTACAGTACTTTTTTTTCTATTTTTTCCTTTTATATAACCCCTTTAGACACCTCCCTCCCTCTCACAGATATTTATCAGAAAGCATTGCCGTTAATAAATTTCCTATGACAGAGCAATCCAGAAACTGGAAGGAACTTCCACCAGGTACTAGCATCCACTGGCTTGCCTTTAACTGTAGCTCAAACAAAAGGATTCTGGTTTTGCAGCTCTTTTGTTACTTTGTAGAATCACTTCTGCTGGAAAACAGTGAATCAATTCTTAATTAAAAGCTGTGTTTTTCATTTTCAGGGACCCCACGGACTTCCTGGACCAAAGGTAATCTAACAAATCCCTTGGTTGTTGGGTTTCTGCTTCCTTGTTAATCATGGAGCAGCATGACGGAAGCATGTCTGTCCTGTCTCATTTACTTGTCAAGAATGTTGATGATCTTTAAGCCTTTAAGTATCCAGATGTTTAGCTCTCACAGCACAGAATGACATAGAAAAAATTTAAGTGATATCACCTGGAGATGAATTATTCCTCATTTTGCCTTTTTTTTTCCTTGTCACTGAGTGAATTTCTTAAATCACTAATCATAATATACTGAAAACTAACCATTTAGAAGTAAATCTGGTGAGATTCTCAGACCAGTCTGGATGCTTCTCTATGATAGTGTGTTTAGTTGTGCATTTAGATGTCATCGATACTTCTTGCTTGTCATATAGTAGCAGTACCTCATCGAAATGCTTCGACTGTCCAGTACCCTAAATCTGTACCCTCCTGGAGGTCACCGGCCTAGAATGGAGCAAGGAGGATCAGGTGTGCTGTACTGAGGAGATTACATCTCATACTTTGAGACATACACATACACTCTGGATTAACAGGAGAGCAATGGAGAATAGCCCCTCCTCTTTAGCTTTAGAGCAGCTCGTATTGTGAAGATGGTCTCACCTATTCTCTGCCTTCATGTGAACCAAGAGGACATCTTGGAGGATTAAAGTGAGCCCTGAAAGATAGTCTCCTTCTTCCAGGGAACATGTATGATGATATCTCATCTCAGTTTTGTCCCTGACAGGCTGTGTCACCTTGAGTAGGTTATATACCCTGTCTGATCCTTTTTACTCAAGTAGGTAATTTACCACATAGGGTTGTGATAGTTTAGTAGCAAAATATCTGGTGCAGTTGTTGATAAGCACCCAATGAATGTCAGTTGTTTTGTTTTCTTGTGATTTAATGCTTTGTTCTGAACAGAAACATTTAGCTAGTCCACAAGGCTGTTTGAGAGAAGATTCACATACTCTTGAAAGCTCTTCGTTAGTGAGTTGGTACATGTAAATGGTAAGGGGTGAGAGAGTACATACATGCAATGTTGGTCCCAGGCATCAGAAGGGCAGCCCACCCTCTCCTCTGGAGGCTCCCTCGGGCTCACCCAGCTCTAGGGATGGCGGAGGTATAGGTCTGACTCCAGAACTCCGAGTTTTCCCTTGGTCAGACAGGTAACTCACCCAAGTGTGGGAGGAGTCCATGCCTCTTGATTCTTTGTAGAATACCTTACCTTCTGGTAAGGCCAGTGAGTAACAGTGTCTCAGAATCATGGGTTATAGTTTGGGGTAAGAGCATTTTTCTGGGGGACAGAAAAGAGAGCCCATCTATCTGTCAGTTTTGTGGTCTTAGTAGTCGTCTAACCTCTCTGGGCCTCTTTTCCCACTCTTGGCTTTTCCTCGGATGCTAAGGCACCCCAAAGAGCAGCCCAGTCATAAAAACTCAGGCTAAAGCCATTAAGACTATGTCTTTAATTCCATGAGTGATTCAGTATCCCATTACCATTAAATTAATAAATGCCCAAGATTCTTTTGATATCTAAAATGAAATGATTTTTTTGCCTACACTTAACTTTAATTGTACTTAAATCATAGACTTCAGAGAATTTTTATAAAGTTTCAAAGACCTCATAGGCCACCTATGCTTGTCCCTTGATTGTATAGATGATGAACTATATAGGCCCAGGAAATTTAGGTTATTTACCCTAAATTATACTGCTAATTAAATGACGGATCTGGGACTGGAATTTAGGTCCCGCATTGAAATTTGGTCTTTTTTGCCACTTATTTAGATTGTTTATACATTCAGCTTCTCAATTAATGACCATTCCTATCAATGCATGATTCCTCACCAAAGAATTTCACAGCCTTCGAGGCTTTCCTGCCTATCCGTCATCTCCAGACCACTTGCTGAGAGGCCACACACATACAAAAGCCGTGCATCTCAAGTTTAGACCAGTTAACTGAAGTTGACTATTGAGCCTTGGCCTTAACCTCACATTAACTCTAGCTCTGTGGCTTCCCCAGAATCAAGCTCTACCGACCAGAGTACTTTTGGATTTCCCACAGTGGCAGCACTGTGCCCATCCTATCTTTAAAATCCAAAATTCCACTAGGTTGTGTCCATACGTGCCCTTTACTTTGTGACCCCTCTAGAAGTTCAAATGCATACCATGGTTCTAAGGGTGAGCTATTTACCAGAATTTCCTGATCAGAAGAATCACCAGGAAGCTTATTAAAAATACACATTTCCTGTGCTACTAAGGTCCAGGTAGGGCCCTGGACTCCATGTTTACCCAGCACCCCCCAGATTCCATCATCAGACAGATGGGGAAATACCAGCCTCCCGCCAGGTAGACCCAGGCTCTCCCCACTCCCACCCCACCCAGAAACACTCTACAGGGCTTTGAGACTGAAGTCATCTTTCTTTCAAATCTTTCAACATTTTCTTGATGAATTTAATGTCCGTGCTTTAAAGTTGAAATGTGAAGCAATCAGAACTCTATTTCTCACGTGCTGCTGCTGATAGAAAATAGGTGCAGGGTATTCTTAGATTTTTTTTTAAAAGAAAAGAGTTGACAAAATTTATCACTTCCCCTGGCTTTCGCCCTGTCACCCTAAGCTAAATGGAAACCTTCTTTCTTCTAACATTAGGCAGACAAAATTACTACATGTAAATTCTGTGATCTTCCCATTCTCTGCTGGGATTGGCTATTTGCTGTCTCCTCTACTGATTAATCCATGTAGGGACCTGGCTTGGCAATGTCAGCGAATGAGGACTCCTTTAATGGCATTACTTCAAACATCAGCTGCTATATTTTTAGCTCATTCCCCTGGGCAAAATGCTTAAAGGCTTAAAATGTCTGTATATAACACTGTCCTGCATATTCCAGTTTTCCACTGCAGCAGAGTAGGTTGTTTATTGCTGAATCTCCTTCAGCATCCTCCCCTCCAATTGTCTTTGATTTGCTTGGTCAGAACGATCTGTCGTAGCACCCATTTCCCTGATACACAATTGAAAAATTCAGGACCTCCGTTATACACAGATATATTTTGATGGTAAAGAGCACACTTTTTAGGCAGTTCGGTTTCCTAGACTATTATCTGTCAATTTCAGCTTGTTAACTTTTTAGTGTTTCAAAAATGAATACTGAACTGATACAAGACAAATCTAGCCTGACTCGGCTGTTCCCTAAAACTGGAATCTGCAACCATTTCAGAGACTGGCTCTCTTCTCTCACAGTTGAAACGCCCGTGATAGCAACCAAAATTGGCATTTGCTTTTGCATTTAGGGTGAACCAGGGTTAAATGGTGTTAAAGGATTGAAGGGTGAACCAGGTCAAAAGGGTGACAGAGGACCCCTTGGTCTTCCAGTAAGTAAAGACGATTTTCCATTTCAGTGCACATCTCAGACTTTCCTTCCTACCTTAAGTAACAACTCTGGTTTACTCAGCGACTACCTTATCGTTGAGGTTTCCGTAACTGGAGAGCGCCCTGTGCTAGTGCAGAGCTCAGCCCAGGCTTGCCTTCTGACGCCCGCTCCCCGTCAGAGGAAGAGCCCGTAGGCCACAACGCCGTAAGTGTTCCGTCCTTCGGCTGCACACATGCCAGCCTTCCTCTGGGAGAGCTGACGCTTCTTCTTGCATCAGTCTCCTCTTTACAAATGCATTGTGCTGATAATTTCTCCACCATTTTCATAATTTAGTGCGCTTTAAATTATTCTTCAATTTTTTTTCTCCTTCAATACCCCGAGTGTGGTCCTTTGTTGGTGGCAGGTGTGCAGCTGGCCCGTGTCGAAGGCCTGAGGTCGGTCGGCGCTGTGGCTCCTCACGTTAGTCAGTCACACCGTGGTCTCAATGTTGTGTGTCGTTTGTTTTGGAAACACTCTCCTATGAGATTACTGTGGCACTCGTGGGGAGGACAGAAAAGTGCCAATCTTCTTTCCACAACAACTAAAAAGAAATTTTTTAAAAAATGTTTATCGAATATGAGGTTTTCTTTTTGAGCTTCTACTACAATGTCTATTCGGTAAATGCTGGTAAAAGTCAATAAAAAATTATAGGTTACATTATTAAAATATGACATAAAATTGGTAGCAGGAAATAGTTTACACACATTTTACACGTAAAAAATTGATGGCCGCTAATTTTATTAAGATACTGTGTCTTAAGTATAAGGCATTCTACTTAATAACCAGTGCCTTATATAAACCAGGCATGCGGGAGATGCTCAGTATATATTCATTTATGAAGTGAGTGATATGAGCCTGTGTCAGAGCAGAGGTTCAATCACACCAAGTAGATCAATGGACATCAGGCATCAAAGCTCTGTAACATATGTAAGTCATTAAATAACATTCCAGGTAAACATATTATCAGTGCAAAAATTTTACCATCTCCCTATTGCTTTCTAAATGTTGTAATAGTGATGACTCTAAAAAAAAAGGACCAAAAGGCAAAAGAAAATTTGGATTTCTATTTCATTTAAACCCTTAATCTGATTTTTTAAAAGTTTGCCCTAATTTCAAATTTAGTAATAAGTTTTATACAATGTTTAGCAGAGAACTCTACATGTGCTAGCATTAAAAAACAGCAACACACTGTTAAAAATTTTTAATCATTGCTAACTAAAGATGTATTTTGCAGTTATAGTCTGACTCAGAGTTATGAAGAAGGAATGATAAAATGGAATCAAAAATTACTCAAAATATGTATGGTGCAGCATCATTGGTAGAGTTTACAGTTGGAATAGATGTTTTCCCTTCATTTTGTATTACTGAGTACATCTCAAGCACAAAATGGGAAAATAGTTCTGCAACCTCGCGAAGAGAATGTATAGGGCGAGTGCATCATCTTTCTTAAATACTCCTTGATTATTAGATAATCGATATTTTAAATGGCTGCAAGTAACTATTTGAGTTTTGATGTATAAAAGCCATATCAAAGAAGTCATTGTGCTTATTCTCAAAATGAGCATTGGCAATGTCATCTTTCAATCCTGCGCTGGGCGCAGCCCGGGGTGCGGAGAAGCGCGCCTTACCTGGGCACTGCATTGGTTTTTGAAGCGCTTCCCCTTCACACTTTGATGCAACGTTTATTTGAAGTGACCTGAGGAACAGTTTTGTTTGGGGTGATTATTTTTTATTTGGACTAATGAACTATTTCTGGCTTTTTCCTGTTCCTAGAAGTCCCTCTAGTGGTGGCTAATGTGAACACAGTTAAAGACAAACCGGAAAACATTGACCATTGTTCATGTAAAATCCAGACTCGTTTGGCAGGTTCAAGTTCTGCATTTGTTATTCATAAATGCTATTTTAACAAGCAAAACTTGAGCTCTTTTTTCCCCTCTGAAATGATAACCTTGATTGATTATTATAATGAGCCCTTTCTTAGGAGATTGGCCTTATTTTTCCTTCAGAACTTAAAGAAAAATATTGTGAATAGTACAGTCTTTGGAAAATGAATTTCATATGGATGTCAGCAGCCTGTGACAGTTACTGGTTGCCTACTTTAAAATCCACTCTATAAATCTCATTAATTTGATTTCTAAATAAGAATTTGTTCAATGGAATTGTCATTAAAATGCCATCGTCTGTGGGGGTGTTTATTGTCCTGTGTTTTGTTTTTTTTTTTAACTAACAATTTGTAGCAATGTGATATTCATCCCAGAGCCCTGTGACTGGGTATTATGTTGTTTGAAGTTTTACACTTGTTCATTGGTACCTCATACTAATCTCTGTTCTTGTCATTCGTGTTACACCCACCAACCCTGCTACCAACCAAATCACACAGGGAGCATCTGGCTTAGACGGAAAGCCAGGAGCCCGGGTGAGTCGGTGCCTCGTCTTGCTCCAGCGCGTTTGCGGCTCTGAATTCTGTGCTTCAGGACAGACCCTTTTCGCCTACGTGCTCTCATTAAAAGATGAGGGTACAGGGTGCCTAGGACTGGGGTAAAAGACGAAGGTGGACAAGGATAGAGGCAGAAAAGGGAAAAGGTGAACAGGGCCTGGGCTGCAGCTCTATTAGACACACAGCCTTGCCTGCAGAGCACGGAAGTCAGGTTTGGACTGCCTGCTAGGTGAGAAGAGTGTGCATGCTAACTGGCATCGCTGTCTTAGATCCTGACAGATTTTTTCCATAACCAATGGATATTTCCTGTAATTCCATGAGAGAGGCCCTCTGAAGGGATTAAAATCATGTGAATTTATTTTAACTTGCTTTTCCTTTTATGTTTATGTTTACATTAGAAACGTAACTTCTTCATTGGAACTAACTTTCAAATCTTTGTTCATCAAAATGACTTGTCTGTCTGCTGTCATTTTGTCTCTTTTCTTTGGCTCTTAACAGCTCCATCTCTTAAATTCTAGCCACAGATACTCAGTAGTCACAAGTCTTCTGAAGGTGAACACTGAGTTCAGATAATAAAAGATCAGTTTAAGATGATGAGAATTCACCTACATTAGAGTGACTGTAAAACCCTGAATTATTCCATATCACAAGGCTCTATTAGAATGAAGAACAGAAGAGAAATAAAGAACACTACAAAAATTTGTTCTGAATAGTTTCATTTGCAAAGTCTGTAATAAATTCTTTGCAAATCTAAGTATAGTCTTCCAGAAAAATGAGCAAATATATTGAAGTCCTTGCTAGAGTTTTAAGAATCAAAAAGAAACTGCAGCTCTTC
>PVKM010002517.1:0-64305 GCA_004027735.1 Carollia perspicillata | reverse complement strand
CCCACCCCCATCTTTCTACTCAGCCAAAAAGACTTGGAGAATCTGAAAGCCGAGGTGGCGCGGCGGCACCAGCTCCAGGAAGCCAGCAAAAACAGGGATAAGGCTGAAGAGCCCATGGCCACCGAGCCTGATCCAGCGGGGGCCCCAGAGGATGTGGCCTCCCAGCCCCAGGGGGCCAAGGACCCTCCTTCCCCAAGCTTGCACGGGTAGAGAGAGAGACACGGACAGTCAGTCAGCTGCCCCGTTACCCAATGATCCAGACTCCAGGAGAGGGGGGCGCACCCAGCAGATCGGGAGAGGAAGCAAGTCCCTCTTCCGCATTTCCAACCCCCAACCCCAACCCCAGCATCCTCCTGGGACCCCGGCCTGGCCTGCCTGCCCCCCCGAGAGATGTTTTTGCACTGGTTCAATGAATATATCGATGCAGAGGCCTAATTGAAGACACGTGAATGGAGTGTGTGGGCATCAGTTCCCAGCTGGGGGGCAGGTGCCCCTCAGGCACCCCCATCCTCAAGCAGGTGTGTGCGAGTGTGTCCATGCCCGTTAGCGTCTTGATCCGTCTTTCCTACCTGTACATAGCTCGAGTCAGGTCTGAGTGGGTGACGTGCAGATGCAATTTCTCAGGTCATTTGTATGTTTGACATTATGGCTGCTGCTTCTGCTGCCACTACCCCTGGGCCCAGCCTGGCTTGCAGCCCAGGTTTGAAGCCAAAACAGGGGAGCTTTCCTGTGTCCTGGGATGGGGAGTCAGCCCTGTGGCAGGGCTGGAGAGCTGGGGTGCACTTTAGCTCTGTGGCAAGATGAGAGCTGCAGTGGCTTTATTAATCGTGGTTGGGTCTGGCCTGGCTGTGCTTGGGGTGGGGGGAGGCGGGGTGGGCCCATGTGCCCAAACCCCACCTGTCTGCCTCCTGCTCCCTGCTCCTTAGCTGGGGATACCTTGGGGGCTGCAGTCTGAATGTATCCTTCTCACCATTTTAACCTGAGCTGCCTAACGCACAGTAGGAGTGGGTAGGGCAAGGGCCTGGGGGAACCAGGCCCGAATCGTGGATTCTGGGGGTAAGTTACCAGGTGCAGGAGTGATTGCCATTTGTTTGTGGAGCCCAGCTCCCTACCTCGTTCTTGCCACACAAGCACCTTCAACAGAGAGTACCTCTGGGTGTGGCAGGTGGGGACAGCATGGAAGGTGGTGGCCCCCACAGGCCTCGGCTGCTCCCTTTCCCGCCTGCCTGTGCTGCTTCTGTGCCTGCTGTTGGAGCCCTCGGGGGGCCGGAAGGGCCACCCTTGTGAGCTTGAGGGAGCTGTTCAGAGGGGAGGCCTCTGCCTGGGGGTAGCTGCTTATGGGTATGGTCTGTCCAAACACCTTGTTTCAAAGGGAGTGGGCGTGAGCTAGCAATCGAGGCATCCCCACAGCTGATCAAGAACTTTTTCTTGTTTTTAAACCATCACGTCTTCATTTCACATTGGAATAAAGTGAGTTTTTGAAACCTACTGCCCCAGCCTCTCCTGTGTATTCTGTACCAGTTTTTCTTGATTGTGAGGGCCTTTGTCAGAAGTGTTATTAGTAAAAGGTTAATGCATGTGAATGGATATAAATGAAGTCAAACTCAAGGTTATTGTTTTAATGTCATTTATGTGGGAGGAAGAGCAGGGTCACGGACACCTGGCTGGGGTTCACCTGGCTGTCAGTCACTAGACCCGTGACAGTGGTATGTAGATGAATGTTACCTGTTGGTTATGGGCAAAGAAAGGCTGGGTTTGCTCCCGTGAGGGGCTTTGTGCGCACAGGCTGGAGCGAAGGGTGCTGCAAGGTGAGGGCCCAGGCCCTGGGCGTGCTAGCTCTGATGGGTTGCTGATCACCAAACTCTGGGCATCTGCCCTTGTCCCTTTGCTTGAGGAGCACTCCCAAAAGGCCAGGAATACAGGAATAGAAGGCTGTCTAACGTGCCATACTAAGGTAGTGTACCAAGACTCCTGGCAATCCAGAGAGATGGGGGAGGAGAGCCTGCCTACCTGGGCTGCCTGGAGGGGCAGGGCCTGTGAGGTGGAAGTGGGGGGTGGGGAGGAGCCCAGTGCCTCTGCTTGAGCATGCAAGCCCTTAGACTCAGGTGCGCTTGAATGCCCTTTGGAGTACTTGGAGTTTGTCCTTTGTGTCTTTGACATTCTATAAAAATTGCAACCCTACTGTGTTTTACATCCCTGGCCTTGAGGTTTTCTTGCAACTGTTGCCTTGACACATGCTCCCCATCTCCCCCACCCCCCCCACCAGCTTCCTCTGCAGTCTCCTGGTTGTGTTCTGAACATGCCCTCCAATGGGCTTGCTCCTGTGAACATTGGTCACGTGCTTCACAGCAGTTCAGGGGGCAGGAACATCACCTTGTAAAGCTGATGGGAGTTGACAGTGGTTCAGGTTCAATTGCTATTGTACCGGGAAGACCCATTTTTCAAGGTTGATCCCTTAAGCGTATTAGTGGTATCAGATACCTTGACAACCCACATGACAAGGGGCTGTTTTATCAAGGTAACAAGGTTCTAGGTGTAAAATGAACCCTTTGTCTTGACAGATTTCAATTTTTAAAACCCGGTGAGTGGAGGCGCTCCCCATCCCGGGAGTCCGCCCTCACCTTTCCGGTGCCATGACCTCCAAGGGCCCTTCTGCTTGTTTCCTGAGCTTACGCAGCCCAGCTGGCTCACTTCCACTACCTCTGTAACTTTCTAACTAAACTGTTGTAACTTGAAAAAGAATAAAGGTGAGTGGTGGCATCCACAGGATGGTTGGTGTGAGAACTGGGAAGCATTAGGTCACGGTCTGTGTGGACTGTCAGTCCAAGGGGTGTGAACCACACACTCAGCCACACCTCTTCACGTCCTCCACGTTGGTCTTTCCCTTTCCACTCTGACTTTTCCTGTTCGAATTTGTTACATACACATTACTTCTATAACTTGAGAATATTTTTAAAGATTATAACCAAATTAAACTTTTAAGGTATCATCTGACTGCACTCCTGCGTCATTGTTAAATACGAGTATTGAGAACTGTTAAAAGACTTCACTGAGGAATTCTTAAATATCCTGAAGCTGAAAATAAGGTGTTTCCTCACCCCTAACAGTCTAAACTACCAAATCAAATAAGGCATGCACAATCGGGACACCTCCAGAGGGCAGGTGGTCCTCAACTGAAAGTGAAATACTGACCACTCAAGACAAACCTGGGGGTAGTCATCTCATGTAGAATGACCAAGGAGCCTTCCTAAACTGCAGGCGTGGGTGACCGAATTCTTGCTTATCCATTCCCAGCCTCCACCCCATTCTTGATGGCCAACCTGGGGTGTAATGTGCGAGGTGCTCAGGGATGGGAGGGCCATTCCTGCATTATTAAGTTGAAAAATTGCTCAGAAGATGTCAGAAGGTCCTTCTAACACTTAAAATAGCTAGTGTTTTATACAGGCAGAACCAGGTAAGGCAAAGAGCAACTGTGTTTGGGTTCATCCCAACTCACTCCAATAAAGCCCTTGATACATGACTTCACAAGTGAGCCCATTTTCTAGTCCACAGGAAAGAGCTAACATCTGCCAGCAGAAAATATGTGAGAATAAGGATGTACATTGAGAATAAAGTGAAGTATTATCTGACATTCAAATACCAGGTAATTTCCCTCCACCTCCCCTTGAAAGAGCACTGGTGACTAAGTGGGAATGACAACCAGCTGAAACATTCACAAAGGAAAGAACTCCATGTGTCAGAGATGGTGAAAAAGACGTGAGTTCAAACCCTAGGTACCAGTAACTTTGGTCCAAATCTCTTAAGTTAGCTAAACTCAAACTTGAGCCTGCACCAGCACTGCCTGGATGGCTTGTGAAAACAGATTTACTTGGATATAGGAGGTCTCAGATGGAGCCCAAGAACTTGCATTTCTAACAAGTTCCCAGGTGATGCTGCTGCTGGCCTGGGGATCACACTAACTTTGTTAAGAGTGTTCTGGTCCACAAGCAGGTGGGAATTCTCTATGAAAGTCAAGTTTTACGGAAGACTATCATGGACAGAGCTATCACACAGTGGATGTACAAGGTTGCACCACCATTTCCCCAAGTGTTTCACATTCCCACCCCTTGTTCACCATGGGGAACAGGCCCATGGATCTCAGAAGGTGGCTTGATGTGTGTGAAATACAGTGAGCTACTCCACAGGTTTTGGACGACTCACTCATTTCAGGATAGTGATCGTGAGGCAGGAACTCCACATCTGGGTTTCAGGCTAGAGGAGAGACGCCATGCAAGGAAGTGGAAAAGCTGCAAAACGCAAGGAACTAACCTCAAGCAAATTACTTTGCTGCTCTTGACCCAGCTTTCCACTTGCAGGGGAGAGGCTATTCCCAGTAAGAGGCAGAACTGGTTTGTGAGAGCCACCTCATCATTCAACATGTCCTTTATGCATAAAAATATTTGGCTGTAGACTTCTACAGTGCCCCAAAGGCACTTTGGATGACAGCTGAGCAGTACTTGGGGGATGAAAAGTAGGACATCTAACAGTTAAAAGCACGGAGAAAGCAGTGGGTTTCTGGGGCAAGGGTTAACACACTGGAACATTTCAACCAAAATTTAAAACAAAACCCCTACCCTGGGCCCTTGACCACAAGAAGGCCAAGTCTTTTAAAAGAGGAGCTGTAATAAGTCATCCCTGGCTTTAGCTCTCTGGCCTCTGGCCTCGGCTGTACAGACACTGTTAAAGGGCTGCTAGGGTAGGGAGGGTCCTTGGAAAACTGCAGCTCCCAAGGGAGGGAAGGAGGCAGACAGCAAGGGCAGTGCTGACGCTGCCCTCAAGGAAAAACAAGGCCCTGCCGCCCAATTCGCATCTGACTCCAAGACTGCCGCTTAACTCAGTCTCATTTCCTATTAGGGCTCAAAGGGTTTAAATCTGTGCACAAGGAGACAAAAAAAAAAAAAAATCACATCTAGTTTTATAGGCATTTAATAGTTTACCAATTGGTACAATAAGATTTTTTAATATGCAGAAAACATGAATAAATTTTGTTTTACACAGTCTGAGCAACAAATCTTACTGTAAAACACAAGAGCAATATTATATACATTCCTTTACTGTTTTTTTAAAATTGTGTCAATATCCTCAGTTAGCTCTTACAATCTGGGGAACTGTTTCCTCCAATCACCACCTCTGCAATGTTCGTATGAAATCAATGCTTGCCTTCATTCATGTCAGTGTCAGAATCAACGTCTAACTCGGAAGAGTTTGTGTTTCTGTCATCTTCAGAGTGAGCTTTAGGGATGCCTGAAGGATAGGCAGGACAAGAAAGCAGCTACTTACATGATATAGTGGAAAGATAAAAAGGCCAGTCCAGTCAAGTCGTGACTTGTAAATCCAGCTTGCCCTCCCCCCACCCCACTGGAAAAAAAAAAGCAAAAAACCAAAAACCTTTTCCACCAATTTTGTACATGTCGCTTCTCTACCAGGAGATTCTTCTTTGCATCATCTAGATTAACACATTGGACTTATATACAGCTGGACAGAAAGAGTAACCATTTTAAGTGCCTTGTCCTTCAATCCAACAATTTTAACGTCAGTTGCTTAAGGATTATCAAGCCACCACTGTCAACAAAACAAAATATCCTTTACCTTTAAATAGTTTTTCTTTAAATAAATTTACAAAAAACTATTTAATGCGTGGTATTACCTGGAAGTTCACACAGAAACAGAAAAAGGCGAACAGGAGAGCAGGGCACTGACAGAAAGGAGACTGGGCTTGGTGATCCAGAGCTGAAGCTTCCAAAGGCTACAGCGAGCCCCATAGCCCAGACGCCTTGCTAACACTAGTGACTTCAGAGCAGTGCTCTGGGCACACCATTGGTCACACCACACATGGACAAAACTGGACGGTCTTGGTCTCCTAAAGTGCAAGATGCCAGGTTAAAAAGCAACTATTCTCCAAGCGATGTCTAAACCACAGTTTCCGTGGCTTGCACTTTCAAGAGTGCAGCTAGGACTTCTTGGGCACACTGTATTAGGGTGGCACTGGAATGTCTTTTCACACACAAAAAAAGTCAACCATCATCTGAGGATGCAATTCTACCAGCTTTTTATTTCTTAAATAAACGGCCAATTTGATTGAGAAAGTGACAAAGCAGCAGTGAACCTCTAAACCAAATAATTTCCTCTACTTACAATCCAAACCAGTAACCTCATCATTGTACTTATCCCGGGCAAGGCACAGGGTTAGACAGCAGACAGAACAGAGAAACAGGAAGAAAGGGCATCAACAGGGCAATTTCAAACAACAGTGCAGGAAACCTTTGAAGATCTGATTCTGGACTGTGGATGGACCACTTCCCCCCTTCATTATTCAAACAGGGCTCCTTACATTTGGATCCAGTTGAGGACCATCCCTGAGATTCAATGTTCGCTGCTTCTTAAATGGAAGATGTCTAGTAACTCAACTAAGCAGCAGGCTGTGGCAATCTCCCAAGTAAGGATAACTGTGTTTACAGAGTAATAATTTTTCTCCTTCTTTGTCAACAAAAGTCACTGTATGCTGCGGGTAAAAAACCCAGAGGACAGCAGCTTTGTTTCCCCCTAAATTGGTACCATTTTTTCCTTTGCTGTTCATATCTATGAGTGATTTCTAGATGTCGTGGCTTACCCTTCAACGATTTGCGTTGCTACATGCTAAAAATGAATTAAAATACAAGACATTTATACATGTACAAACAAATGTTAAGATGCACCATTTCTATGTATATTTCTTAAAACAGTACAGGAAATAGCAGCAAACAAGAACAAAGATATTTTCCGTAGCTTTTGTAGAAAAATCCAGTCGGAACAGCTAAGGGGAAACAAAAAAGGCTTCTCAAGGTGAGCAGGGTTGTGAGGCAGTATTGTCCTGAAAGTTATTCTACTACTGTATTTAAGCAATTAGCTTAAGGTATAATTTTTGTCCTCAAAAATAGCTATCAGTTCTCAAAACACCTTTCCTTCCAGAGACGTTTCTCAGGAATTAAAAACAAACAAGGAAACAAATAAAAGACACAAGCTAGACATAGAGGTGCTTCTAGTAAATATACAGTCTATTCTCTGTGTAGCTACAGGACGTTAACTCTAACCCTTTGTCTTTTTCAGAAACCAGATTTCCATTAAATACTAAAAGGAACATTTAAAAAACCACATATTATACAAATGAATAAAATGAAATTCAGAATAAATTTGTGTTAAATTGTCTTTGTTATTTCATTTGTTAACTTTTCAAATGACCTAAAAAACAAACAAACAAACAAAAAAAGAAACAACTGTTGGTTAGCTAAGCAATGGAATTATTTATTAATAATCTGTAATGGAATATTGTTTCCAAAGTTATAGACAAATATTCTCTTAAATTTACTTGTAGTAACTTTGGATCACAATATACAATATGTCAGGGGTGTGTAAAATGCTGAACAGCCAGATTAGGGGTAGGGACGGATAATGGATATGATTTCCCTTTAAGTGGGAAAAATTCCCACAAACTTAGACCTAGTTTTCAGAAGCATTAGGATCAAAAAGGGTTTATTCTAAAGCATGGTATTCCATAGCAAGATTTATTCTATTTGTATGTTTTATTACTTCCTCTAAAACCCAGGACCCATGGACATGGAGGTTGTATGTGTGTGATATACATAGACAGACTTATCCACTTAACAGATAGGTCCTTATACTTATAAACATTTATATATAAACAAAAGGTGAAAAACAGTACATTTTTATGCATGCTCCATCAAACCCTGTCTTTTTATAACTTGTAAGTTAAACAGTTCAAACTGGTACCAGATTCATGTAGAAAAACAAACTGCTGTATTTCTCCCACTCCCTTAAAATGAGCATACATAAGCTTTTCAGTATTTTTCTGTCATTATGTGATGCACATTGCACATCTCTAAAAAACACCAAAACCAAATAGTGATTTGTATCATGACACACTCAATGGGAAGATTAAATTCTACTTGTAACTTGGAAGTCACATCACTATACAGTCTAACAGTAGGGAGAATACAACTAGAAGTGTGTCTAGTGTGGAAAATAGAAGCTTACAGGATTACAGTGTTTTTCCCCAACCTTACAAAGCATTAAGACCCAAATGAAATAAATGATTTGCTATTAGCCGCTGAGATTTTTCTTGAGATTTACAGTCATTTTCTTACATAAATATACCACTAGCCTAGGCTGCCAAAACAAATGTTATCCTATTGATTTGGCAAATGTGTCATGACAAAAATTCCAATGTGTAATCCTCAATAATTACACAGATGGTTCAGAAGATTTTGAATTGTAGCCTTATTATCTAACATCCTTGAAGAAGATTTATTAAGCACACTTAAGTGATGTTACATAGATACACATTTGAGAAAAGAGCCCTAATAACCACCACTTTCCTCCCAAAAGAGGCCATCATATCAGGCACCAACAGAGAGCAGAAAGAAAAACAGGAACTAATAATCCAACATAAAATGACACTGTCAATTATTCGGTTTAGTGCCCTAGTTCAATTTATTCAATTTCTGCCTTCTTAGGCCTGGTGTGACCAATGCCGGCCCAGGTTTTTAAACCCTATGGTACTTCTAGACAACGCATGTAAATTTACAGTATACAATTTGGATTCACCATGCATGAATACTTTGTGTGTAACATTTAATAAGCTCAATCTACATCCAGAATAATTTACATGAAAGGACAATATTTATTTAAACAGAGCTCAATAGGGTAACCATGGTATCATCAGAGTGCATCCAGAGGAAAAAAGGGAGGAGGGGCCAAATGAGACTCAATCAACGGCACTCCCACACCTTTACTGTTTGATCTACACTGCCAGTAACCACATATGGTGCCGTCTTATGGAAATCTGAAAGAAAAAGAAAAGGCTTATTTTAAAATCAGGTTGAGCCAGACACAATTTTTATAAGTTGCAAAACAAGCAAGTCCAAGGGCCAGGATTACCCATTTTTTCTCCCATACACACCCATATATCCACCCCTAGAAGGGGTCAAGCTAACCTCCTAGGTTAGGGAAACTGAGACTTAATGATTAAGTCCAGTATTAATACCTCAAAAAAACCCCCCACAAAATCTACTTCCACTACCACCATCCCAAATGAGGCTGAATAAACATCAAATCTAACAAGGATAGTAGTCTCAATGTATCCATTTACTATTTTTCAAGCTAAATACTAATGCTTTATACTCACGTTAAATCCTTGTAACCGTCTATGAGGTAGGCATTAGTCCTATTCTACTGAGGCTTTACCTTTATAATTAGATCCATCATTCCCTAGTGTATCAGATCTTACTATCCTCACTATCTTCAACTCTAGATTCAGGTCCAGACGATAGTAAGGATGCTTATGAAAATTAAACAGAATTCCCTGAGTTTCTAGTACATGATCACGTACACCTGCCAGAGGGAAAGTGCTGAGTAAGATTTCTTTTGGAAACTTATAAACTAATGGGGAGAGAAATTATCCATTAGAGTCGTCAATAAGCATCCTCTTCATAATTCTATTTTCCAAAAAAAGTTGTGCAATGGAGAAAGTAATTTTTTTATTATAAGGCTTGATGATGGCGAGAGAGAGTTAAAGTAAGGTGAATTTAAAACAAATGGTAAGAATTTACAAATTTTTAATCAGTCTTTTCTATTCTGCCCTAAAAGGCACCATCATTTCTTACCTGGAAAAGTCCACATGGTTACATGAAACTTGTTATATCTGGCACTCCAAAAATCTAACTGCTCAGAAACCTCATAACTAATACATACCCAAGGAGGTAACAAAGTGTTCATGCGCATTGAGGGTCTTCATGCATCGCTTGTTCTTATAATCCCATACACGTAGGGTCTTGTCATCAGCACAACTCAAAATAAACTTCCCCCCAGAATGGAAAAGAACTCCACGTACCCAGTTATCATGACCCACCTTAAAAACAAAAAGGTATGTGACTTAGTGAAAAGATAAATTTAAATAACATCTATGAAAACATTAAGTCATAACTCAAAGCACACTGAAACTGCATGCACGGAAACGTTAATACCAACAAAGACAAATTTTAAAAAAAGTATAGGGAATTCCAGATTAAAGAAAATTGAAAACTAACAAATAAATACAATAGAGCAATGCTTCACTGACTCCTAGATAGAGGCAAACAAAGTTATGAAGAACACTTAGGATAACTGGAGAAATTATGTAGTATGTTAATTTCTTGAGTGTGATAATTTTATTCTGGCTGATGGTAGAATACCCTTGTTCTTAGGAGACATATGTTGCCATAAGGTCAACTCAAACTGTTCAGCAAAATATACATAAACACGCATGAAAAAATGTTAACTTGGGGTTCTAGGTAAAGGATATACAAGTATTCACTCCATATCTATTTATCCATCCATCTAACCCCTGTCCGAGCATTTTCATTTCTTGTAATTCAGCCTAAAAAATAATTAAGAAGGTACTCAGAGATTTAGTGAACAAAGATGTTCATCAAAGCACTGCATGTAATCAGCCCTGGCTGGTGTGGCTCAGTGGATTGAGTGCCAGCCAGCAAACCAAAGGTCACCGGTTCAATTCCCAGTCAGGTCAGGGCACATGCCTGGGTTGAGGGCCAGTCCCCTGCTGGGGGTGTGTGAGAGACAACCAATCAACGTTTCCCTTCCTCTTTGTCCCTCCTTTCCCTGTCTCTATAAATAAATTAAATAAATACATTTTTAAAAAAGCACTGCATGTAATCAACATAGAGTGTCATATAACCTCTAAATTAAAAGTTCGCTACAAAGCAATACATACAGTATAACATTTATGGCAAAAAAAGACCCATCATATCCACCTACATAATAATAACATAAGAATGAGGTTTAGAGCTGCATGGTTCAACAGGGGTAGCCATCACATGTGGCTATTTAAACAGAAACTAACTAAAATTAAAAACAATCAACAATTCAGTCCTTCAGTCTCATAGCCACATTTCGAGAGCTCCATAGCTGCATGTGGCTTTTAGCGACAATGCTGCATAGCACAAATTAAAAATGAAGAACCACCAGAGCAACACATCCTTTGCCTTGGTTTACTCTGCCTTTGCTCTTATTTACAAAACTTTGTTCTTTGAAGTGACCTATGAAAGTCACCAATCACTAGACGTAGGAATGTCCACAAAAGTCAAATCAGCCGTGACTGGCGTGGCTCAGTGAAATGGGCATCACCCGCAAACCGAAAGGCAGCTGTTCGATTCCCAGTCAGGGCATGTGCCTGTGTTAGGAGGGTGTGAGAGGCAATCGATCAATGTTTCGCGGGCACATCGATGTCCCTTTCCTTCCTTTTCTCCCTCCCTTCCCCTCTCCCAATCAATCAATCAATCAATCAATAAAATCTAAAAAAAAAAAAAGTCAAATCACCTTTTGTGTGGCCACACTAAAATAAAGCAGAAAAAAAAAGCACACACCCCTCCAACCTCTCTTCTCCAACTGAAAAATAGGAGCCAGAAACTTCCAGGTAAACTGAAGGTGACCTGTGTTGTTACAGAAGAGGAGAGCACATGCTTTCTGATTTTAAATGTGAACCACCATTTTTAACAGCAATACAGCACATCTAAACTTTGCTCAGACTACTACTAGAGTTAATTTTCTAATCAATTATTGATGGCACTTCCATGTGTCTATCATATTCTACAGAGATAGATCATCAGTTCCAAGTATAGTTAGCACCTAAAGAATCTCTAAAACATGGATGTCAAATTACAAAAACTGCTACTGGATTAATGTCCACATATCCCCTTGGAAACTTAAAGTAAACAAGAATGTCCACAAGTTACATATCCTCACACTGATATCTAGGTGATCCTAAAATGAAACAAGCATTTCCAAGTCATAAAGCCAGCACCATTAATTTCAGAATAGTAAAATAAACCAAATGAACTGGAACATGTAAAAAAGCAGGTAAATAAATAGTTAAAAGATTCACATTAAAATGAAATACAGTAAAACAGAGAAGCAAACAGCTTCAAAAATAAGTGAGTCTATACAAAATTCTCCTTCACAGGACATGTATCACTTTAGAATATACAGTGGGCTAGGATCTCCTTCTGAGCACTGTCTTCCTAGACCCTTTACATAAGATGACATTGATTAGGAATAACTTTCATGTCACTGAAACAATGGAATGATAAAAGTTGAAGAAAACCTATCTTTATAAAGAAGGTATTTTAAAGCCTGGAAGAATTTAGATTAAATAGATATTACAAGGCATCAAACCCAAGAAGGTATACACATAGTAGAAGCTGATAAAAATAGAAGCAGTGAGATTATTCAAACTTACAAGAGTCATAAGGCACATGCCAGTACTGACATCCCACATCTTGATAGTTTTGTCTCTGGATCCAGACAGCAAGAATGGCCCAGGCTTGCCACTTTTTTTAGTCTACAGAAAACATAAAAATTAAGATTCCCATGAAAGAAGTTACATAAGAACTTTAAATTACTTCTATCAGTGATCTGTATTTCTAATTATGAAAATGCAATTTGACAAAAATTTTTATCTCTTCAAGCATACAACTGGACTAGCGTATCTATCACCTCACATAACCTCCCTCTTTTTTTGGTGATCAGGACACTTAAGAACTAGCTCCTTAGCAAATCTCCAGTATGTTGTACATTACATCTGCAGTACTTACTCATCTTGTTTTACTGTATCAGAATGCACAAGTTTTTTAACGTATATAGGCTACACCCAGGACCCAGGTAATATAAAAACTGAAAATCTCCACTATGGGTTAAGATTGAGTTTCTACAATACTAAGAATGATAAATTTGCTGCTCAAGAGTCTGTAATCAAGAAGGATTTTGCCCTGGCTGGTTTGGCTCCATGGATTGAGCACTGTCCAGTGAACCAAAGGGCTGCCCATTGATTCCCAGTCAGGGACATGCCTGGGTGGTGGGCCAGATCCCCAGTAGGGGGTGCTCAAGAGGGAACTGTGCACTGATGTTTCTCTCCCTCTTTCTCCCTCCCTCCCCCCGTCTAAGAATAAATAAAATCTTACGTTAAAAAAAGAGAAGGATTTAAAAACTAATTCAGCATTCAAATTTATGACAAATGGTAAGTAACCACCACCAGAGGGCAGTAAAAAGAATTTGAAAATGCAAACAGCCAGCCAAAATAGATTACAACAGAACCTTCATTTTGAAAAATATTGGAAAGTGAGGGGAGAGGGAGGCCTCCGTGAGAGTTGGCGCAGGAGATTCTTCTCCTTCATTTGTTAAAATGTAATTTTTAAAATCCGTAACAGAAAAGTATCTATTTAAAAAGTGGTTAATTTTGGCTCATAACAACTTATTCACAGAGATAATACTCTGTAATTTACTTTTAGAGTATATTCTTACTTAATATATATTATTAAAATATATATTAATTTACTTATAGAATAATCATAAAGAATGAAGTCATGAAGAACACAAGAATAGTGAAGAAATAGAATAAAACTCAAGACTTAGTGCTTCTAATGATCAAGGGCACCAGAGGCCTCCATGAAATAGTCTCAATTTAAAACAAATATTTAAATAGTAAACTGCATTCCACCAAAAATTATTTTATGAATAATTACGTTCATTAAAGAAGGTAATTTTTTTCTCAAAGATCACTTCAACCTCTCCTGTAAGATTTATTTTGCACTGGTACACTCTTAAAACAGTAGTATTTCTGAGAAATTCGAATGAGCACTTTTACTTTAGGAAACCCCCCCACCACCACCACAGGCCAGCTGATAGCAATAATTGTCACTGGTTTAAAAATATAAACACATCTGCAAGTTGAAAACAGTAAAGAAGTTCAAGATTCAGAATGTTGGAATACAGATTTTCAAATGCATTAATGACCCTGAATTTGAGAATCAGAAAATTCTGAGATACCAGCAATAAAATCATGAAATGACACAAAATCATAGTACCTCAGATCCTGTTGCTTCAGAGATGGAAGAATATGAGCTTTCTGGAGCCCAGGAAATGCACTCTACCACATGCTCATGTTCTCGAAGTTCAGCTTTGCATTCCTTTGTCGCTACAACCCATACGCGTACAGTCTGGTCATTGGAACAGCTGGCTATCAGAGTGCCGTCCTGATTCGGTCGCACCATACGTACCCATTCTCTGTGTCCTGTGAATGTCTTCACACAGTAGCTGTCAAAATAAGTAATAATTTACATTGTGAATGGCAATCCACTGGAAACACTTCCCAGAATCTGCTATGTGTATTGGAATAAAGAGAATGGCAACAAGTTAGTGAAACTGTATGTGCATAAAGTCAGCAGAATAAATGTATACTCCTGGTTAATAAAAGATGAGGACAGTTTGGAAAGTCAAACATCAGTTAAAATAAGCTGATGGGAGTATCATTAAGGAGCTAACCAAATCAACAAAATATAGAATGTAAAATAACCAGAGAAAATCTTCTCAAAGCTAAACACACACAATAAACTTAACAAAAATATTTCTAGCCACGTTGGGAAAAAGGTATGCTCTACTAAATCTGAGTAAAACCGGTCGGTTCAGATTCTATTTTAACAATCGTGTAATTCTAAGCACAATCAAATTAAACCTAATGGGGGCATACCTGCACAAATGTTATTTACATTGTATTTCAACCCAAAGAGAGATTACCTAAAAGAAGACCACAGAGAAAATAAGCCATTACATAGAAAATGGCTCCCAAAGACATGAGTTTCTTTTGTAATTTCTGTGTTCTTTTTGGGGATACAGTTAGAGATCAAAACGCAGGTTTTTCAAGTATATAATACAACTGTCATGGTGATCATTACGGGAGAAAGCCAAAACCACTGCAACATTCAGAACACAATTTTGCTTAATCGCTTTAGCAGACATTCAACTAAATCTACTTACCCAGTTTGCACTTCCCACATCTTTATAGTTTTATCCCTTGAAGCAGACACTATATGATCTCCATTGGGCATGATGGCTACTGAAGAAACATTGTGGTCATGGCCTAAAACACATAATATGGCAACATACTGAGTGATATACCACCAAGAGAAATTAAATCTCATTCTACCATTAGATTTCGCCATGAGATTTCAAATAATACAGCAATTTTAAATATACTGGGCTTTATATAAATTTGAAAAAAAAAATCAGAATTACACAAAAAAAGTTAAGGAACTAGTGACAATAAAAAAATCTACAATGAAGTAAGTAGCCAACTCAATTTATGATTAAATTTCAATCCATACAACTGTTTTAAAACTGTAGGCATCAGTATCATCAACATCAGAATATACATCAGACAAAAGTAGGTTTATAATGGTGAGCATGCAAAACAGAGTTTATTCTTGTACTGTTATTTATTTATTATTTTTTTTCTTATTATTGTTATGCCTTCTTATGGTTTACCTTTTAGGTAATGATGGCTGGTAAATTAACCTACTCTTGCCCACCCTTGTATTAGTACACTAAACATTTATGTAACAACACTAGAAAAAACACATTTTTCCATTGTTGATATTCTACGATGTAAAATAGAA
This sequence comes from Carollia perspicillata, assembly GCA_004027735.1. Taxonomy (NCBI): domain Eukaryota; kingdom Metazoa; phylum Chordata; class Mammalia; order Chiroptera; family Phyllostomidae; genus Carollia; species Carollia perspicillata. The sequence goes on along the minus strand of PVKM010002517.1, from coordinate 48,766 downwards.
ATAAAATCTGCAAAGCTAAAAAAAAAAATTAGATAAGAAAAACAACCACTATATTTAAAATAGTGGTTGAAAATTCTATTTTCTTGGTGATGTTCATGGAGGTAAAAAATGTATTATTCCATGTACAGTATTCATAATCCTAATCAACTACCTCTGAAGGAAAAAGTCTTAGAGAGTCCTCAAAACTATATTATTTTAAGGAAAATACAATGGCTGGAAAGAACTCCTCTCTTCTTAAGTTAGAAAAACAAGATATAGACTACTTAAAAACACGTATTAGATTTTACAAAAGGATTCACCAGAATTCCTTCATTTGGTAAGCTTCTTCAATGCATTTACTTAGGGAAGAAAACACACCCTTCAAATTACACCCACTATACAATCACATAGCTTACTCATGTGCTAACATTACTGGATAATCTATTTAGAAAAAAGTTTTATTATCAACACAGTATGTGTTACATATATAAAATCCAAACATTCAAATCTCATCATCTTTAAAAAAAAAAAAACAAAAACCCTTACTTACTGAGCACCTTTATGTGCCAGGTACTCAACCAAGAAAATTAAGTGTAGGCAACCCATTGTTTCATTGCACTTTGCTATATAAAATCTTTGCTACATTGCACTTCACAGACACTGTGTTTTCTTCAACACAGAGGCAAGACCCTCCACCAGCAAAAAGATTAGGACTCACTGAAAGCACAGATGATAATAAAAATTTCTGTAGCAATATAACGCTTTTAAAATTAAGGCATGTTCTTTTTTTTTCACATATAATAACTACTGCACACTCAACACACAACAGTACAGTATAAACACAACTTTTATATGCACTGGAAAACCAACGAAAATATTTGTGACTCACTTTATTGTGGTATTTACTTATTGTGGTAGTCTGCAATTGAACCCTTGATTTTCTCCAAGGTATGCCTGTATGTTATTTTATCCTCACAACACGTGTATGACTTAGGTATTATTACCTCTATCTTGCAGATGAAAGAGGTTAAAATTTCCTAATGCCGTAAGTAAACAAGTAGGAATTTGAACCCAGATATCTGATTCCAAAGCTCTTTCCACAAAGCCAAACTGCCTCAGAGAATAGTCTCCATGACAAAACCTGGGACGACAACCTTACAATATGACTACAGTATATGTGGAACATTAAAAAGTGAGCAAGGAAATCTGGACTCCAGTTTTTACTATACCCCCTCTCTCTGAACTTGTTTCCCAATTGAGAAAAGTGAAGAAACCCAGTAATTTCATTTTCTCAAAGATACGCAGATAGATGTCCTAGCAGTTTTTCTTATCCAAAAATATTTGTGGAAACAAATACTTTATGTAAACCACGAAGAGATACTTAAAACTTTGTAACAGAAACAACTCTCAACTACTGCGGCTTATCTAGATAGATAGATAGACAGATGGCCTATCTATCTATCATATGGTCCTCCACCAGCACAGGCAATTAAGAATTGAGTGAAGGGAACCTGTACACTGTTAGACACAATATTCTTCTCTCTGGAATGCCATGTTTAAATCAATATCAAAATACTATCCTCTGCTCCTTACCGTGCATGGTTCTGATGCATTCAAAGCCCTGAAAATCCCATAGTTTAATGGTCATATCTGCAGAACAGGAAGCCAGAAGCTTTCCACTGTGGTCAAATGAAATATCCTGTACAGAGTCTGTATGCCCCTTAAGAGTTCGTTCAAAATCTCCAGTCTCATAATCCCACACCTGTCATGTGAACAGAAAATTGGTTATTATCAACCCATCACTTTCTCATTTCACATTTGCACTCAGCAGGCCAGTCTGGCACGTTACTAATTAACTGAGAAAGTGACAAAGGGTAACTGTCTTAGAAATTACCACATCCTCAAGTATAAATTGGTCTTTCCTCTATAGAGAAAATTGACGGTGCAATTATTAAAGTGGACCTCCAGTACCAACTTATCTACCATACACCTAATTATGCTAGTGATTAGGGATATAAAGCCACAAAACAAAGTCCCTTCCCAGTCAGATAGCAGGCAACAGACATGCAAATAAGTAAATTTAAATACGAAAACAGTTTCGGGGTGGGATGCTATACATAGAATTGAAGGAAGATAAAGGAGTAAGGAATATTCAATTCTACTACACAAGCAGAGCTCAGATATCTAAGAGGCTAAGAAGAGAGTTCACATGATCTAACTCCATTAACAAAAGAATATCATTCTAATGTAAATACGAAGTCACAGTCACATATTTTAAAGATGACTTTTCTAAGGGAACAGAAATAATGAGCTATCAAGAATAAATATTATTAGAAACAGATCTCAAGAACACTTTGATGGTCAAATGCAAGTCTGAAGTTTAATCTTGAACCAACAGCAATTACACTGCTCTAAAATCCAATGATTGATTCCATTCTTCCCATAAGTTCAAATTTAGCTGTGGCAGGGTATATATGTCAACCAATTTAGAGAAACTTACAAAATGCATTTTGAAAACCTGGAAAATTACCTAAATATTGAACATGGGGAATGGCTAATATAAAAAATTTACAACTGCAAGGAATTTATAAGCATACAATGTTATTATAAAAAGAACACAAAATTAGACATGATCATAAGGACATAAAAAAACGAACCTAAGAAAAAAATAAACTCTTATAAAAATATTTAATAGAAAACTTCCATATACTTCCCAATATAAACAAAGTTTTTTTTCCTCCGTTTCAGTGTTTATTTACTTCTACATGGAAGTGACTGCTGTGTTTAATTTTGTGTAATTTTGTGTAATTTTGTTAAATTTAGCCTTAAGTATTTTGTGGTCTCTTGATGCTATTGTACTATCAGTGGCATTTAAAAATTTCAATTATTCATTGCTAGTTTATAGAAGTACAATTACACTTTGTATATTGACCTTGTATCCTTTGTTAAGTTTATAGTTCTAGTAGCTTTTTTTGCAGATTCTTTGGGATTTTCTACCTAGATTACATCTGCAAATAAAGACAGTTTCACTTTTTTCTTTTAAATCTGTATGGCTTTTATTTCTTGTCTGTCTTACTGCACTGCTAGGGACTCCAGTACAAAGGTGAATATAAGTGGAAAAGACTGGACATCCTGCCTGGCCTTGGTTCCTGATCTCAGGGAAAGCACTCAGTTTTCCAGCAGTCAGTATTATGTCCACTGTGGGTTTTTTCAGATACCTTTATGTTTTATCAGGTTAAAGAAGCTCCCTTCCTAGCTTGTTCAGTTTTCTCATGAATGGATATTGAAATTTTGTCAAATGTTTTTTCTGAACCTATGTTTCACTACTGATATATCACATTTAATATTTTTCAAATGTGAAACCAATATTGCATTATGGGATAAACCCTACTTAGTTATCATATATTAACATTTTAATGAACTATTGGATCCAATTTACTTGTAATATGTTAAGGATCTTATGTCTATGTTCATAAATGGTATTGTACTGGCCTATTTCTTTTGTGATATCTTTGTCTTACTTTGTTATCTCAGTGTTTAATTCTTAGATAGAATTAAAGAGTTCAGATGACTATTTCACATACTGAAAATAAGTAAGGTGATCTTGAAGTTCACTTCAGTTTCAGTTAATTTCCTTTTCCTGTATTCATTAAATAATACTAAATGTTTTCTCTAAAATAAATATAACCAGAAAATGAACTGTGTATCTCTTCATAAATGGTGAGCAAACAAGGCATTTCAGTTCATTTATAACTGTCAAGAATCAGTAGAAATTTTATTTTTCTTTATATTTACACCTTTTGGATGATTATAAAAGTAGCAAACATTCATGATAAAATCTATAATGTACTGATATAAAGGAAATAAAAAGTATCTCTAATTCTAACAATGGCATTTTCCCCCCATTTTTCTATGCCCTTTAAGTATAGTGATTGTATATACTTCATTATCCCATTTTCCTTTTGCTTCTTACAGTAAGAATTTTTCCGTGCTGTTAAAAATTTAGCATTATTTAGCCCTGGCTGGCGTAGCTCAGTGGATTGAGCATGGGACTGCGAACCAAAGGATCGCGGTTTGATTCCCAGTCAGGGCACATGCCTGGGTTGCAGGCCAGTTCCCAGCAGGGGACGCACGAGAGGCAACCATACATTGATATTTCTCTCCCTCTCTCCTTCCCTTCCCCTCTAAAAGATAAATAAATAAATAATCTTTTTAAAAATTTTAGCATGATTTTTTAGAAGTATTCCTATTGCGGGCTAAAATTTCATTACTACAGAAAACATATATGTGAAAAATCTTTGAATACTGAAAAATAACTGTCCTCATTTTGCAATACTCAGGACATGGGTGATGGAAAAAAGAAAATTTGGGTCAAAAAGAAGAAATTTTTCCAGCCCCATTAGATTGTATCAAAGTAATGAGAGTGCCTGCTTCATCAAATTCTTATCACCACTGGGAATTCTCATTTAAAAAGTACAATATCATAGCAGATTTGATATATATATTGTAATTTTAATTTGCATTTCTTCTACTCTTAGTAGTAAGACCAAAACCTGTTATTGTTGATCAGCCATTTTTCTTCTATGAATTAACTGTTCATGTTCTACGGTTCTTTTTTTTAAATTGAAATATTAGTTTTTCATATATGTTTGAACTCTTTATATATTAAAGTTGGCAATCTTTAATCGGCTTTATTAGTTAAATGTATTTTTTCAGTTTTGTTTGCTGCTCACTTTTAAACAAATATTTAAGAATTCTAAATATACCCTGACTGGTGTGGCTCAGTGGACTGAGTGCTGGACTACAAACCAAAGGGTCACCATTTAGATTCCCAGTCAGGGCACAGGCCTGGGTTGCAGGTCAGGTGTCCAGTGGGGGTTGAGCAACAGGCAACCACACTCTGTTGTTTCTCTCCCTCTCTTTCTCCTCTCTCTAAAAATAAATAAATAAAATCTTTAAAAAAAAAAAAAAACAAGTCTAAATGACAACCAGCAACAGTTCGAAAATTTAAATGATGTAATTAAAAATACTGTCATGAACAATTAAAAATACTGTCATGAAATACCTACTCTGTATCAGTTTTCCTACATTAAAGTTCGAATGTTGATGATGTTGATCAATAGCTCTAAAAGGAAATTCCTATCCATAAACTAACACAAACCCGCAGTATTTACCAGATGCACAAAACAATTATTAATATAATAAAAAATTAATTTTGTCTTAATAACTGTAATACTGGCTACAGTTTTATTTTATTTTTCTTTAAAGATTTTGTTCATTTATTTTTAGAGAGGGGGGAAGAGAGGGAGAAAGACAGGGAGAGAAACATCAATGTGTGGTTGCCTCTCAGGCACCCCCCACTGGGAACCTGGCCTACAACTGAGTCCTGTGTCCTGACTGGGAATCTAAATGGTGACCCTTTGGTTTGTAGTCCAGCACTCAGTCCACTGAGCCACACCAGCCAGGCCACATTAGCTACAGTTTTTTGAGTCCTTACCATCTATCTGAATCTGCCAGGCACTATACTGTTATATATATTACTTCATGTTAAGCAAAAGAATCTTATGACATATTTTTAATCCTCCTTCCCAACAAATGAGAGAATTGAGCCTTAAACTTAATTACTTAATTACTTAATTAAACTTAATTACCCAAACACCGTCACAAAATTACAAAAAACTCATGTGTTCTCCTTTGAGTTTTCTCGAAAGTAATTCTATCACAATCATCACTTAGAAATCACCTAATTTAACGTAACTGAATAAAGAAAATATGAAAGAGGAGTAGAAAGGGTTTTTTGATTCCACAAAATATTGAAGGAATTTATGAGAAAAAGGCTTTATGTATAAAAATGAAAAGAACACTATTTCTGATACCAGATGGCTAAACACTTAAATTCCAAAGATGTGTTAATGGTGCTGAAACACTGAGGACACAAAGTACTCCTTTATAGTATCTGATCAACACTATGTTTAAGCAGTTTCCCCGTAAAACTCATTTAATCCTCCCAAAAACCCTGAGATAAGTATTAATTATCTTCATTTCACAGATAAGGAAAGGTAAGCATATAAAGTTAATCTGTCCATGATCACATTAATTATTAAATGGGCCCTGACTGGTGTGGCTCAGTGGGTTGGGCAGAGTCCCACAGACCAAAAGGTAGATGGTTCGATTCCTGTTCAGGACACGTGCCTGGGTTGCAGGCCAGCTAAGGGCGTTGAGGCAACCAACTGATGTTTCTCCCCTTCTCTTTCTCTCTCCCTTCCCCTCTCTCTGTAAATAAATAAAAATCTTTTTAAAAATAAATAAAAGTTTTATCAAATGGTTGGGTACTTGAACACAGAATCTGTGTTCTTGACCACTAATTACCCTATAAAGCTTCCACATACAAATAAAACAATCAGTTTTAATTAATTAAAAATCATGATTCATTAGGAACAAAAGACAGTGTTTCCAGATTAAGTTTAATCTAAAAACAAAATAGAACTAAATACAAATGCTTTTTATTAATGAAACAACCCACCACATGTACACACTGAGTGAAGACTAAATGGAAGGGAAACTGAGTAGTTGCTGAATACATGGTATGATTATAATTTTAAAACTTCCATTTGCAATATTTTATTTTTTCCCATGGCGTAAATGATGTTTACTGGTTCTCTATTTTTATAATAGGAAGATAGAAAATTTATTCACAGTTATAAAAACAGATGTAAAGAATTATACCTTGGCAATCTAAAAAAATAATAAGACTTGCACAAAATTATCTGTTAAGAGAAAGGAAATGAGTATGTACCATTTGTAATATTTTAAAGTTGACTCCACAGGTATATTTTAAGACATTTACAGTTTTGTTATGCTTTTTGACCACCACTGCAAAGTCAATAATTAAGACTAGGTTTTCAACCTATTCAAGAATGTCTACCTTTACCCCCATGCCTCATGACAGCAGGGCGGTTTTTAGTAGATTAGCATGAAATCAATAATTTAAATACATGTCTACATACATCTGAAAAATAGCAATATATTAAGGTATTAGGTATGTAATCATCTCAGTCTACAGAAATACATGATGCACACATGAATTTAAGACTCTTCTCCACTGACTGCAGCCCACCCCATGGATCACCACCCTGTAGGCTAGAAGGAAGCTGCTGATTAACTAAAGAAATCACATATGAACATAAAAGAATGTTTAATATGCCCTGGCTGGTAGAGCTCAGTGGATTGAGTGTGGGCCCTCGAACCAAAAGATAGCGGTTCAATTTCCACTCAGGGCACATGCCTGGGTTGCAGGCCAGTTCCCAGCAGGGGACACATAAGAGGTAACCATACACTGATATTTCTCTCCCTTGCTCATTCCCTTCCCCTCTAAAGATAAATAAATAAAATCTTTATTAAAGAAAGCTTAATATGAAGAACAGGTTAAATAAAATCATAATTAAGTGTTTCCTGAATTTTGTGTTAGACTGATACTGTGTAATATACACAATCTTAACAATTTACCTACATTTTCTTAAACCTCTACAAATATAACTTAAACTGAAATAAGCCTTAGAAGAGAGACACCTAACTAAACTTTTTACTACAGTTTATTTGTCTTTTTACGTAAAGGGAGTTTACACAACTGTCATTGTCTAGATCAGAGAGAATTATAAGTACGACTTTTTTTTCTGATGAAATACACAACTTATAAAGTGATATGCCTCTGTTCTTACACCTGGGAGAGAACTACTGTTTAGTTTGGAATCGAAGCCAATATTAAATATATCAAGGAGAGTCCAATTTAAATAAATCCTTTACTGAAATTCTTTTGCAGAATACATTCAACTGCTGAATTACTAGTGTTGTAATCCTGTATTTTCATCTATCACCTCTGCTTAAAAGGCACACACTTACGTATTCATTATTTAAGAACAAAAATTATTCAAGCACTAGGTGACGGACCTACTGTGCAACACTAAATTAGCCAATTCTCTCAAATTCATCAGTGAACTTCTTTGGCAGCTTGCCATATGGGAGCTACAATTTTATTCTAATGTTATTCTAATTTTAAAAAAAGAAAAAACCGCTAACCCTATCTAATTTTGTATTTTAAGGTTTAAAGCAAATCAGAGTTTCAAAGAGTCTCTACTTTCCCTCTTTTTAGGTCTTCATTAATAAAATTTGTTTCACCCAATTAACCTTACATCTTCTTTTTAAAATTATCTTATTGCATATCTTTCGTTTTGAAAAAAAAAAAAATACCTTAATTGTAGCATCCTCTGAAGCAGAGACCATAACACTGAACACAGGGTGGAAAATGACTCGAGTGACTGGACTCCTATGACCACTCAATGCATATTTTTCTGGTGGACGGGGAATCCATTCTTTTGGGTCTCGTTTCTGACCAAGAGGTCCACCCGACGTAAATTCTTCTTTTGCTTCATTTAGTTTTGATTCTAATTCCATAACCTGGAGAATCAAAATGTAGATATGTACGCAGATAGACTCCAATAAAATATCTGACATTTTAAAAAAACTGCTTTTATTTTACATATGTAAATATGCAAGTGCAAGATACTTGAAAATTTTCAGTAATTTACAGAGCATTCATCATTTACTAAAAATTATATCATCAAAAATTTCATCGTGACAAAATTGAAAACTGAGAAATATTCAGTACAAGTTTCACTTTAACTGAAAGAAAAATTTCAATTTATATCTACTATTTAGAAGAACAGCAGTGCACCAGTGTTGGTCCCTGTAAGCCTGCTACTCTTAGTAAATTCTTCCCAAACCAAGTATACATTATACATGCTAATAATAATAATATTTATAATAAAAGCCAGTATTTATTTAACATCTACATATTAGATACTTTTCTAAGAATACTTTACACATTAATTCATGTTGTAACAATGTTATTTATTTATTCTAGCTTTGGCTACAAGAAGTATACATTTTAGGACCCCAAGTATTATTTATTGCCTTCACTTTACAAATAAAAAAAGTTCAGTGATAAAAATAACTTAAGGGAACACTTTAGTGTCTTTTTTCAGCATCATATTGGCTGCATGCATTCTTCCCATCCAAACAAGTACACAAATAAGTTCTTATAAGAAAGTTGTTTTTTTTAAGATTTGTTTATTTTCAGAGAGAGGGTAAAGGAGGAAGAGAGAGGGAGAGAAACATCAATGTTTGGTTGCCTCTTGCACACCCGCTACGGGACCTGTCCTGCAACCCAGGTATGTGCCCTGACTGGGAACTGAACCGGTGAGCCACACCAGCCAAGACCACAAATAACTTCTTTACTATGAATTCCCTCAAGTCTGGTTTATGTACATTGAATCCAGCCAGTACCCAAATTGCACAAGTTAGCAGGCATCAGCACTGATTGGTCTTGAGTCGAAATTTTTTTTTATAATGAATAGAAATGTATTCTTATTTGCCTTTTCAAGATTATATATAACTAGCCCTGACTGATATGCCTCAGTGGGTTGGGCATTGTCCTGCAAAGCAAGGTCGCAGGTTTGATTCCCAGTCAGGGCACACACCTGGGTTGTGAGGCCAGGTTGCCAGTTGGGGGACATGTGAGAGGCAACTGATAGGTGTTTCTCTCACACACCGATGTTTCTCTCCCTCTCTCTCTGTCCCTTCCCGCTCTGTAAAAATTCATAAACAAACACATATTTTAAAAACAAGATTAAATATAATTATTAATTCACACAGAAAAATAATTTGTTAATATTTCAGAAAGTTTGTGAGAATACTCCAAATACAACCAACTTCAAAGAAAAAACCCAGTTACCTTCTTTTGTAATCTAATAACAGATGTCCACTTTTTTTCCAAAAGACCAGCATATTTCTTATCTAATTCTTCATTCTAGGGGGGAAAAAATGAGAACCTTAAAAAAAAAAATGGCTCAAGTATGATAGTTCAGGCCATACAGACTATTGATCTTTGAGTCTAACCAAACATTACTAAAAATCTTACTATGCAAAAAAAAAAAGGGGGGGGATTAAGTTTAGTGCCAAATAAATAACAAATGATAAGATAGGCAAATAACTGAGGTGACTAATGATACTTAAGTAAATCCACTTATATTTTTAAAAGTGAAACATACCATATCTAATTCAGCTTCCTTTTTAAAAACTGAATATGCCTCTTCATAGCCATTTGAACGAAGATAATCTGCTATAGCTCGATTTCTGAAAGAAAACAAATTTAAATGACTGCTAAACAAAATCTCGTTTCTACTTTGAAGAAATAATATTGTATTAAAAATTTCATGATCGTATTCTCTTCCAAAAATTAAGTGTTTCACAAAACAAGGACGCTGCCAAGCCTCTAAAACAACATTTAACCCTGTCATAGGACATCCACATATTACATTTGTCTTGAGCTTTAAGCTTTAAGTTTCTAATGCTATGATTACCTTATAAATTGTGGGCACTCATATACAGGTCAAGAAATGGCTATCAATTTGTAACAGTAATCATTAATTTTTTTCTTGTTTACATTTAGCCTTTCCTTACCACTTGTTATGCTGATAGACACTCAACGAACGGCTAGTAACTGAAATTTGCACAAAGACATGTTCTGATAAAAATATAATTAGTAATTAGCTATCTACCTCTTAAGCCAATCTATTCCTCTATCTCAGTTTTTCTGAGCCTTAAGTACACTGTGATACAAAGTCATTTGTGTGAAATTTTCTTTAAAACAATCTAAAGTAATTTAAAAGTTAATATATACAAAAGGTTAAACAAATTTTACATATATAAGTACACAATAAAGTGTCCTTTCCACCAGTGACCCCTAATATTCCATCCCTGAAGCAAACACTTTAGTAGTATTTTATGTTTTCTTTCAGAGATAACCTACCTATTAACAAACATCCTTGTGTAGCCTTTTAGGGATAATACTTGTTTTTAAAACAAACTGTAGTACATTATATATGTGTTATAATGTCACATAAACTCACTTACTCTTAACAATCATTCCTTATCAGATGTAAATCTGCTTTTCCTTTTATATTTTATTCCACTATGGAAACATGCTTTTACTACTACAACCAATGCTGCTATGACTCTCCTTGTGTAAATATCAATGCCACTGCCCACGTAATGCTTTAGGAAATAAAAACACTACTAGTAGTACAGAATTGATGAGATTACTTTAATTCATAGCATATTAAAAACACCCCATTCCTGGATAAGAAGTTGAGGAAATATCAATTCTTACTATTACTGTGAGTCTGTGTCTATGTGCTACTCATATCACAACAGCCTGCACCTTCTGGCCTGCTCTCCTAATGATAACTTTATTCATTAAGGAGTACTCTCTCTACATAGAGCTGAAATCTACTTCTTCTTTTTTTTAAATTTTATCTATATTTAGAGGGGAAGGGAAGGAGAGAGAGAAGTATCAATGTGTGGTTGTCTCTCATGAGTCTCCCGCTGGGAACCGGCCTGCAACCCAGGCATGTGCCCTGACTGGGAATTGAACCTCGATCATTCGGTTCGCAAGCCGGAGCTCAATCCACTGAGCTACACCAGCCAGGGCTGAAATCTACTTAATTTCAACCAAGTAGTTCTACTTGGGCCTTCCAAAACACCACAAAATGGGAAATACGCAACATCTACTTCTTAGATTTTCTTTTACTCTAAAAAACTAACAGCAAGCAAATAATGGGCAAAATGTCAAGGGTAAACAAATCTTATATAGTATTTATAAATACTTAATGTTCCTACTTAGTCCCACTCCTACTTCAGAGTCAATCAAGCCCTAATGCCTGAAACTTTGCCTGCATACACTTCACAATTCTGAAGCTCATATAACAGATGATATGTGTATATTACATATGCACAATTATAACGATTATAATCTTAATGGACTTTAAAAGACAAATGGTGATACTTTTCCTGGTAAAAACTATTGAAAGGAGAAAAATGCAAAATGACCATTGTGTTTTCCTTTTTTTTTTTCCCTCCCCCACCTGGCCCTCTTGTGTGTGTGTGTTTTCCTTATTAAAATAAAATTCCAACACTTTGAGATTACCAATAACCTCTTTCAGCATAGTCTTGCCATACCATGATCTCTGCCCATATGTTCAAATCACCATGTATGCATATGCATGGCTTTTAATCAAGTAACTTAATCAGCTAATTTCACTGAAAACGTGAAAATCTTTCCTTGTCAGTAAATATTCTGTTAAATTCCTATAGCATCTCATCAATGCTATAACAAAAAGATGTTGTTCAAGGACCTGCTGTATTGCAGAAATTTAAAAAATGTAACACCTACTCTATGTTAAAACAAGTTACGTAGTTATTATACTCAAACAATATTCCATTATGTAGATGTACCAACTTTTATTGACCCAATCATCTATTGCTAGATGGTCAGAGTGTTTCTAATTTTTTACATTTTAAACAATGCTGCAAATAAATATTCATAGAGCTAATATTCATAGAGATGCTTTTCGCATCTCTACATCTGAGTCAAAAGATACTACAGATTGAATGCTTGTATCCCCTCCTACCCCAAATTCTTATGTTGAAACCTAATCCCCAGTGTGATGATATTTAAAGATGGGGCCTTCAGGAGGTGAGTAGGTCATGAGAACAGCCCTTACAAATGGCATTAATATCCTTTTAAGAGACTATAAACCAGGAACTGAACCTCACTAGACAAAGAACCTTCTAATGCCTTGATCTTGAACTTCCTAGCCTCTAATGTCAGAAATAAATCTTCCTTGTTTATAAGCCACTGAGGATATGGTATTTTGTTGTAGCAGCCTGAACAGACTAAGATAAAAGGTGTACACGTTTTCAGACATTTTGATAGTTATTGTCAAATTGCTCCCCAGGGTTGTACCATTTATATTCTTACCAGTAGTTATAACTGTCATCCCTTTACAATCTCTACTACTCAATCATTTGGGTTAACATTTACTGACTAAACAGTTGGTAGCTTTTCATTTTGGTTATGTAACTTTTATTAACATGGACTAGGTGTTCAATTTCAGGTGCTCAAATAACATGATTTCATCGTAACTTGGTAAGTGCCTTAGGAACTTAGCTCTTGTTTATCTTCAGGTCCAGAACCCATCAATGATGTTAAGTGCGTATTTACTGTCTGTCCAAATTCTGTGGCTTAACCGAACATCTGTACTTTTAAAAGATATTGTGTGGCAAATGCAATTAACTAGAAAGATGTAGGTAATCCCAAATGTGCATAAAGCATCACCTCAAAATATTTGTATGTTATATTTATACTTTTTATAAAATAAATTCAACCTAAAACAACATTCACTATTTCTTTCAATCCTAAAACCATCCTGTTAAAATAGGTAGAAAAGTCTATTATTCTTGTATTGTGTATTGGCAGACTGATTTATCTAAGGTCACAAAACTAGCAAGTACTGAAATATTTAGGAAAATAATTCCAATTGACACTTATTGAGTGGGGGTGGGGAGAAACTGGCTAAGCAGGTACAGTTCTACACCTCCCTCTTTTAAACAGAATTATTCCATTTTTAATATTTCCATGTATTTTATTTCTTCATAAATGGTTTAAAAATGGACTTATATTGCTCATAAAAAGTCCTACATATAAATTCTTGAAACCAAGAATGACTCACACTTGTAACCACTAGGCAGTTTGGTAACTGACTAGATGTGAAAGGTGGGAGAAAATAGTAATTCCTAAGGTTTGGGTGGATAATAGTAACATTTACTTGGACAGGAAACATAGAAGGAGAAAGAAAAAGAGGTGAGAATAAATATAGCTCAGTTTTAAACCTTTTGTCTTAAAGTAGCCAAAAGATATTTAAGTAATGATATATGCTAGAAGAGGTAACTGAACATACAAGGTGAGAAGCTCAAAAGAGATCTGACATAAGAAATGGATTTGGGAAAATTAGCAAACAGGTAGTGATTCTAACTATATAAGTGGTGAAAGAATCTTCAGAAGGGGCATATAATGAGAAGGAAAAAAGGAGACTAAAATGTAAATAACGAAACCTTGTCGGATACCAATAATATAAGAAGCTTCAGGTTGTATGCCGACTATACTTCAATAAAAAATTAATTAAAAAAAAAAGAAGCTAGCAGGGCCCTGGCTGGTGTAGCTCAGTGGATTGAGCGCGGGCCCGTGAACCAAAGGATCGCAGTTCAATTCCCAGTCAGGGCACATGCCTGGGTTGCAGGCCAGTTCCCAGCAGGAAATGCACGAGAGGCAACCATACACTGATATTTCTCTCCCTCTCTCCTTCCCTTCCCCTTTAAAGATAAATATATAAAATCTTTTTTAAAAAAAAGAAGCTATCAATAAGTGAAGGAGCCTAGTAAGAAAATTAAGAGCGATGACAGCAAGCCAGTGGACAAGAGAGTTTCAGCAAAGAAATGAAAATGGGTAACAGTGACAAATATCTGAGAAAGGTCAAAATAAGCCTAAAAAGTATCCAAGCAATCTGGCTACTAAAAGGTCCCTGCTGACTTTAGCAAGTACATTTTCAACACTTGAAGCCTCAGCATTCCATTCCACAATAAGGTTTCATATGAGCACTGCAAAATACTGCAGTTGGGAAGAAGCAGTAAATTTTGAAAATATCAGTGATGGCAAGTGCCGGTCAAGAAGGCATAGGTAAACGTGGTACTCAGAACCTCTACGACTACACCAGAATTACAACTAAATTACAGAACAGCCATCATTCAGAATGCCTGTCCTATAACTAAGAATATAAACGCCACACCAAGACTGGTGGAGACTCAAAAAGGGCTGGTCTCACATCCACATGTGGAAAGAGATCACCCTGGCTGGCGCAGCTCAGTGGATTGAGTGTGGGTCTGCACACCAAAGGGTCACCGGTTCAATTCCCAGTCAGGGCATATGCCTAGACTCCAGGCCAGGTCCTCAGTATGGGGGGACACGAGAGGCAACCACACACTGATGTTTCTCTCCCTCTCTTTCTCCCTCCCTTTCCCTCTCTAAAAATAAATAAAAATCTTTAAAAAGAGGGGAGGGAATATCTTGGTTTCAGAGGTCACCCGGAGGTGACCCCTAAGGGATCCCAGTCCCACATCAGAACCCTCAGCCCAGGATTCCAGTGCCAGGAAGAGAAGTCCCCATAACTTCTGGCTATAAAAATCAGCAGAGACTGTGGCTGACTGATCAGCTCCTGGAACCTCAAGAATCTCTATTAAAGGGCCTGCACACTGACTTGGACTGACTCTGAGCTCCAGCACTGGGGCAACAGATGGAAAGGCACCAGGGACATATGGGGAAGTACCAACAACGGAACTACCATAAGACTATCAGCTGATTTCTCAACAGAAAGTTACCAGGTCAGAAGGGACTGGCATGAAATACTCAAAGTGATTAAAAGCTAGAGCCTACAATCAAGATTGCTCTACACAGCAAGGCTATTATTATTTACAATCAATAGAGAGTGCTTCCCAGACAAGGGGAAAAAAACACCTGGAGCTTATCAGTACCAAACCAGTATCACAAAAAAATGTTAAAGGATCTCCTTTACGAAGAAGAAAAAAAAGATAAAAAAATAATATGGCAATAAATACATATCAACAATTACCATATTTTTTGGAACATAAGATGCACCTAGGTTTTATAGGAAGATAGGGAAAAAAATGTTGAAGCAAAAAAAATGTGGCAAAATATTTAATAACATAAATAACATAGTATTTCACCAATGTAAATGTAAACAGAACTCAACAGCAGCATTAACAACCATTATTCCTCCCAAATTGGGGGGGGGAGTGTCTTATAGTCTGAAAAATACAGTGCTTTAAATGTAAATGGAATAACTCAGGGGTGTCAAACTCATTTTCACCAGGGGCCACATCAGCCTCATGGTTGCCTTCAAAGGGCTGAATGTAATTTTAGGACTATATAAATGTAACTACTCCGTAACAGTTAAGCGAGAGTTTGGTGCTGCCACCATGTAGAAACAAGGTGCCAGACTGGATAAAACAAGGTGGAGGGCTGGATTTGGCCCACGGACCTTGTGTTTGCCACCTGTGGATTAAACGCTCTAATCAGAAGACATAAAATAGCTGAATGGATAACAAAACAAGACCCTTACATATGCTGGCTACGAGAAACTCACTTTAGATCAAGGGATAGAAAAAGAAATTTCATGAAAATGGAAATGAAAAAACAAAAACAAAAAAGCTGGGGTAGCAATAGTTCTACCAGACAAAATAGACTTTAAAACAAAAACTATAACAAGAAACAAAGAAGGACCTAGCAATTCCACTTTTGGATATTTATACAAAGAAATCCAAATCACTAAATCAAAAAGACATACATCCACATGTTTACTGCACCATTGTTTACAAGAGCCAAGATATGGAAGCAACCTAAGTGTCCAACAGATGAATGGATAAAGCAGAAGTGGTGGATACATACAATGGAATATGATTCAGCCACAAAAAAGAATGAAATCTTGCCATTTACAACAACATGGATACACCTAGAGGGTATTATGCTAAGAGAAATGAGTCAGAGAAAGACAAATGCCACATGACTTTACTTATATGTGGAATCTAAAAAACAAAATACATGAACACACAGAACAGAAGCAGACTCATAAATACAGAGAACACATTTATTTATTTTGAGAGAGGGGAAGGAAGGGAGAGAAACATCAATGCGTGGTTGCCTCTTATGTGCCCCCTAATGGGGACCTGGCCTGCAACCCAGGTATGTGCCCTGACTGGGAATTGAACTGGCGGCCCTTTGGTTCACAGGCCAGCACTCAATCCACTGAGCCACAACAGCCAGGGCAAGAGAACATTTTGACAGTTGCCAGATGGGAGAGGGTTTGAGGAAATGGATAAGAAAAGAGAAAAGATTTAGAAGTACAAAATGGCAGTTACCAAACAGTCATAGGGATGCAAGTACAGCATAGGGAATATAGTCAATAATATTGTAACAACTATATAAAGTGTCAGATGGGTATTCAATTTATCAGGGTGATCACTTCCTAAGTTTTATAAATGTATAATCACAGGGTTGTACCCCGAATCTAATCACCTGAAACTAATATAATATTGTACGTCAACTGTAATGTAAAAATTTTTTTAAATATCAGTAATGGGACTTCTTTCTATAAAATGAAGACAAAATATTTAGTAATAACTCCGTGACATGTGAGAGTTTAGAAAAAGAGAGAGAGCTCATGGCATCATCAAAACAATACTGAACCCCCTGCAAAGCAAGATATATGGAGAAAGATACAGCAAATAAATCAGACTTTAAATGCTGTACTATATACTAATGTATAATGTATAAAGTCTACAACCCAGACCCAGAAGAGTCTAGTCAATTCTATTTTCATATCAAATAACAATTGAGTCAGACTTCTTAGTCACATATCAGGTTACTGACATTGAAAGTCAAGAAACAGAAGTCAGGTTCCCATGGACAGATAAGTTTGGCACCATCACTCTCGTTGCCTCAGCACTCAATATGTAAGCCAACTACTGACCCAATGAAGGAGGACCACCATCACTTAACATAAGAATAAGTGAAACTAAATAATCCCTTGGTTTTAACCACCTAGAAGGTGCTTTTAGGGTTTGCTACTAATTTCAGTTGTTGACCTTGAGTTGATTTCCATCCGTTTTTTATTAAAGATAAAAGACTTATCTCTTTTGAAACTAATGGACATCAAGGCACGAGTTTATAATAATCTCTCAAGGCTTTAAATGAATGATTTCAATTAATCTATTAAGCCTCGGGAAGTACCTACTTAACCAATCATTAGAATAAAGTAAAAATTCATGTAGAAGTTAACACCAGCAATCCTTTACAGAATCAGAGAAAATGGTTAAAATCAAAAGAACTGAGATCGAGGACTTTTATCCAGGAACTGACTAGACAGAGCTTAAGCTCATATATGGAATAGCAGCACCACACTGGAAATACTCTATCACTTTTTTTTTTTTGAAACTATTACAATAACAAATGAGATTGTGTTTGTTTTCTACATTATCCCAAGTATGTCAGGATTAGGTTTTAAGCATTTATCTGACTTCCTACACTCTGTTTGTTGTCTTTTATTCCCCAGGATAATTTTGTAGGTATAATATCAGTCATAACACTACACCAGTACCAACCCACATACACACTCACAATTGAATAAATGGACGTAAGATTTTAAAAAATTACTCTGAATGCTATGAACTGCTAGTTAAAAAATAACTCTAAAAAAGACTGGGTAACATCATCAATAAAAGCAGAACTACTTCAGTGTCCACAGCATCTTTTAGAAGTTTAAACTGAAGCACAGGGAATCACAGAAAATGCATTAGAGGAGACTACGATAGAATCTGTTTTTCACAGATAAAGAAACAGGCTCACAGAACTCAACTGAATTTTTGGTAGCAAGTGATGCAGATGGGAATCAAATTTGGGTCTTTTGAAGCCAAAATGATGATAACAGTGTTTGCTCTTTTAAACTCTGTACTCTAGCATTCTAAGATTAATTAAAAAGTTGAGAATTCTATAAATATTTTTACTTTCATTGTTTATATGACAAGAAACAAAGTCAAAAACTGACAGACTAACATGTGTTCTTACTGGGCCAATTAAAAGAGATACACAGAAAAAGGCTGACCTTACATATTTAGGAATCAGGGAAGCAATGGAGTTAAGGTGCGTTGTTTTAGAAGGCTGCAGTGGCCCAATGAATCAGATACCTGCAGGGTTATGCAGGCACACATAAGATAACAGAGAAGACCAGGCAGAATTAAGCATATAAATTCATATCACCAGGAACACACTGTTATCCTTAGTGCCCTGTTCCTGAAGACAATCCTCACACCATCAAAGGCTACACTATTTTAGACAAACACCAAGATGGCCTCCATAGTCCTGAGGAAGGTATGAATAAAGTTCATTTTAAGCATAGACACACTACTGAGGGTTGTCACAGGACATCAACCAAGGCTCAAACAGATAACAACTTCTTATATATGAGACAATTGCTCACTGAGTCTTTGGGGAAAGGACAGCACAGATGTGATGAGTTCCTGGCCACAAGTCTTGTACCTTTCTAACCTCGTGTGCCCTAAAAAAGGGTGACAATGATCTTCCTTCACCATCACACTTGAAAGTACCTACTTCAAAAGGGTAGTCCAGGATTCAACTACTACCAGTTTGGGGACTAGCATAGCAAAAGGTCACCAAGAAGACCATACTAGTAGTGCTAAAGAAAAGGAGAATGAAATTTGGACAAGTCAGGGTGAGTGGACCTTCATCTTCACCATTAAGCAAAAAAAACATGTGCCTGGTATCCTAACCTATCAGTTACCATTTATCTTCAGCAGAGATCTGGGACCAAGGTAACATCAAGACCTATCTACCTCCCTGGCTAGTGTGGCTCAGTGGATTGAGGGCTGGCCTGAAAACCAAAGGATTGCTGGTTCAATTCCCAGTCAGGGCACATGCCTAGGTTGCAGGCCAGGTCCCCAAATAGGGGACATTCATAGGCAACCTCACATTGATGTTTCTCTCCCTCTCTTTCTCCTCCCTTCCCCTCTAAAAATAAAATAGATAAAATCTTAAAAAACAAACAAACCTATCTACCAACTAAGGATACCACATTGTATTTTTAGTCCAAGTTCTAATAGGCTCCCCATATTTTCTACTAGATGCTTCTTTTTACTGCTTTTCATCCTTTTTCATATATCGTACATAAGCAGAAAAAATGTGATTAAGTTTGTCTCTTTGATGTCAAGAGAATATTCTAGTCCAATCTTCATGTTGCATTTTTAAAGCAAAAAGAAAAAAATATATTATTGTTGTTCATTCTCGTATTTAAACAAAAAAAAATCTGAGTAATAAAACCCCAAAGCAGAGGTTAGCATTGAACAGTTCAGTTTTGATACACCACCTATTTATGTTTGCTTCTTTAATTTTTTAGACTTGTTACTAAAAATAACCTTACTATAAAAACTAAGATAAATTAAGATATGATTATATGACTTGACTTTAACTGGGCTAGACTCCCAATTATGGTGTTTCAGGTTAATGATCCATGGCCTAGTTTTAGCCAAAGGTCAGCAATGTCTCCAGAGAGGGAGAGACTCAGTCAGCCTCAGCTACTCAGTACAACCTGTAACTTCCTGACGTATTCTCCCTTTTCTTCTTACTTTAATACAAGTCTACAGTAATTGTAAGACATTTACTTAACTGTGAGATCCACTTAGAATAAAGTAGAATATTATTTTGCATACCTAAAAACCTGTAAGGAAAAGTCAGGTTGTATAATAGTAAGAGTAGTAAATATACTATCATGTATTAAGAACGTGGAAACATTTCCATTTCTAAAATGTAAAGCAAATTTTCACCATAAAACAAGGAAGAGGGAAAAGATGAATGTCTGTTATGTTCCCAGCTTCATACCAGGGAATATAAAAAAGGATTAGATTATGGTCCCTTGCCTTCACTGAACACCAGGATAGTCCATAATCTATAATACTGGTAATAATGGATTTACATCTTTAGAATTAGTATGGATCAAGTCATTAATGTGTGGCTTTCTTTCCACTGCTGCCTGATGAATCATTTACTTGATCCTCATCCCCTTTCATTGCTCTCAAACACCTAAATGCATCCCAGACTTCAGCTGACCTCCAACCTCATATGGAAAACTGAAGCAACTTAGCATATATAAATTTCTCAAATTCTTTATTGAAATTTGTGGCACTACCTTCCCTTCTACACATGTCTTTTCTTCTAATATAATCTCTCTAGAATACAGTCAAATCCTTCAGTAAAATGAAATGTGATGTAACACAATATAAGGGCTTTGTATGAGTTCTACAGAATGTCAATTTTGACCTTGAGGACAACATCTTGATTATCTTTAGGAATGCCTACATTCCACCCTCGTCAACAAAAGCTAAAATACATTTTAGAGACAATCAGCAATTTTGTGACATTGGTTCATATTCACAAATAAAGCATTTATTTTTATTTAGTGACTTAATTGTTTTTGACAAGCCAAGCATTAAAAAGAAGAGAAAACACCAGTACTCCTACAGTATAGGATGTCATAACTTGTTACCTGGAATGATCAGAATATAATGCATTGTACTAAGTGAAATACATCTATTAAAAAAACTTCAAAGAATAAAACAAATAAATATAACACGAACTAAGAATATATTAATCTCCCGCTGACACAGCCTCAAAGCAGTAGTCTGTAACGTTAATGATCATTATATATGAAGTGATAATATAGGCAATCTGGTTAAAGGTTCCATGATTATCAACTTTTTTAAAGTTTAAAAAATAGCAGAACCTCAAACCCTAAGCTAGATAAATGCAGCATATTAAGTTTATGTTTAAATACATATTTACTTTTATAGTCAATATAAAATAAAAACTTGAAATTGCGAGAATATGAATTACGGTTACACTCTCAATCCAGCCCCTGCACCCAATTCATTCATGTATTTTGCTTCTGTTTCCCAGTCTAAAGAATTTAGCCCTGGCTGGTGTGGCTCAGTAGACTGAGTGCTGGCCTATGAACCAAAGCATTGCTGGTTCAATTTCCAGTGAGGGAATGTGCCTGGGTTGTGAGCCAGGTCCCAGCAGGGGGACGGTGTTCAACAGGCAACCTCACATCAATGTTTCTCTCCCTCTCTCCCTCCTTCCCTTCCCCCTCTCTAAAAATAAATAAATAAAATCTTTAAAAAAATCTAAGTCACACAGGTAAGTAGTGCCAACAGCTCACTTACAGTGTCAGAGGATTCTTCAATTAAAGAGAGCCATAACAGTTAAAGATTTTTTTTTAAATTATTGATTTGAGAGAGAGAGAGACAGAGAGGTATCAGTTTGTTGTCCCAGTTATTTGTGCCTCCATTGGTTGCTTCTTGCATGTTCCCTGACCAGGGATCGAACTTGCAACCTTAGTGTTATCAGGATGATGCTCTAACCAACTGGGCTACCTGGCCAGGGTCGAGCCATGAGATTTAAAAAGGAGTGGGAAATACTTGTTTGAAAGCTGAATCACTAACAAGATCAAAACACTGCTCCTATTCCTATTATACAGATCCTAAAGCCAGACAAGAGGTGTCCCAAAATTTAAGCACTAAAACAACAGTGAAACTTTGGTTCTTAAACAATTAGTTTCTTGCCAAGTTATTCATGGAAAAATCGTCTCAGCTAACAAAACTTCAGATCTCAATTCTCTATCAGACAACCCTTTCATGCCAACACCTGTACGATCAGTTATGCATCTCTCAAGTGACAAAGGAGAATTGGTTTTTGAACAATTCACTTCTCAAAAAGTTTTCCAGAACAAATTAAGTTCACGATCTGAGGTTCTACTGTATTTGTAATAGAATACTGCCATGATGCAAGATATTGTCTCCACACTTGTCTTTACCATTATTCACAACACAATGACAATCTGTATATGTGCCAGAGGCCCTGTCTGACATCTAGTTCAACTCCATAAACGTGTTGCTGTAGTGTCTTCTCAAACACAATTTTAAGAGTGTAGTAGTTAAGTGGAAATCTTTACTTTTTTAAACACCAGGGCAGAACCACTTTATAATCAATGCTAAATATGTATAATGTTCAAATATATGCACAGGAAAAACCTGAAAATCTCAACTGCAAAGGTTAGTTTACTAAAGTAAAACATCTTAAAAATATATTATAATCATGAAAAGACATGGAAGAAATCTTAAATGCATACTGCTAAATTAAAAAAGTCATTCTAAAAAGGCTACATACTGTATGATTCTAACTTCCTGGAAATGACAAAAACTGTAGAGGCAGTAAAGATCAGTGGTTTGAAGAGAGGAAAGCATGAACAAATATGTGGAGCATGGGATTTTTAAGTCAATGAAGCTGTCTATAGGTAAAGCAGGATTTAAGAGAAAGTTACAGAAAATTCAGCTTTACATGTGCTGGTCAGAATTAGCTAAAAGAGATAAACAATAAATTATCCAACCTGGCTTGAGATCCTTTAGGAAGGTAGACTCGGCTGAGGAAGATCTGGAAAGCTGAGAAGTAACGTGTCTTAGGACAAAAGACTGTACTAATATGGAAGAAAGGTACTGTAACACAGCATCCTCTCCTACAAATCCTCTCCTACAAATAGAGCTATCTTCAAAGATATTAGTAAAAAGGAAGGATGCAATATAGGACCCAAGCAGATTTTTTAAGAGGAAAAGGAGAAAAGCAGTAACTCAAATAACACAAAGCAAGTATGTTTTAAAGAGGAAAAGCAACCTCAGGAAGAAGCAGAAAATTATAGATGAATACTCTATATTCTCTAAGAAAACAAACAAACAAAAAGATAAAATAAAAGAAATCCAAAAGACATGATATGATAAAACCAAATATAGTAAAAACTAGTAAATATAGCCAATAAACGTTGTAGTAACTGTACAGTGCCAGGTGGGGGTACTAGATTTATCAGGGGATCACTCTGTGAATTATGTTAACGATCTAACCACTATGCTGTACGCCCGAAACGAATAGAAAATAATAATGTCAACTATAATTGACCAAAATATACATATTAAAAAATATTCCTCAAATAAAAAATATCCAAAGTCTAGTTTGGTGAACACAAAGGTAAAAAAATTTCAATGAATACCTTGGTAAAAAGCAGGGAGAAACACCAGGCTGACCTAAAATTTCTTCACTGCAACCCACGATGTTACAGATTATCTACAGTTTGTTTTAAAAAATCCATTAAAGTTTTACTTTAACTAACAAACAAATAATAAATACATTTGCCTTATAAATACTGAAACAATACTGTCACAAATCTTTATTCCATCCTTACTCAATCTCATTCTCTTCAGAGGCAACCACTGTGAACAATTTAGTATACCCTTTCAAGCTTCTGTCTCTGCAACTATAAGATATAGGCACAAAAGAAATATATAAATACAGTTGTGGGGGTCTTTAATATAAATATATCATACCTTAGCAACCTGATGAATTCATTTACTAGGTCTTAGAGTTCTTTCCATGTAGATACACATAAATATATCACATTTTTAAACTGTTATATAGTGTATCTCATAGAATGGGTGTAGGTTTTAGGTATTTACCAGTTTCTTATCACTGAGAACAATGGAACAAACATCCTTTTACATAAATATTCCTAGAGAAATGTTTGCAATGTGTTAAAGTTCTTTACAAATATAAAGTGTGAAATCAAAACACCTATATATATGTTTTTTTTAAAAACACCTATATATTTTTAAAAGACATTATCAAATTGACTTGGAAAAAAATTCTAACAATGCATATTCCTACCACCAGCAGGAAAGAACCCATTTCCCCACACCCTTGCTGGCAAAGGCTATCTATTGGAATTTTTTTCATTTTGGATATTGCTTGGAGAAGAAACTATATCTTGTTTTGTTCACAAATGTTAAACATTATTTAATATTTATTAGATAATTTTTATTTGTTTTGCTTGTGGATGGCCTTAGTACTATCTTTTTCTCCTACTGGTTGTAATAATTTATAGCAGTTTTTTTAAAGTAAATCTTTTTTTAAAGATTTTATTTATGTATTTTTATTTAGAGCTAGGGGAAGGGAAGAGGGAGAGAAACATTAATGTGTGGTTGCCTCTCACCTGGCCCCCCATGGGGGACCTGGCCCGCAACCCAGGCACGTGCCTCGACTGGGAACTGAACGGATGACCCTTTGGTTTGCAGCGCATACTCAATCCATTGAGCTATACCAGTCAGGGATTGTGGCAATTTTAAAAACTCCTTTATGTTATTATAA
This sequence comes from Carollia perspicillata, assembly GCA_004027735.1. Taxonomy (NCBI): domain Eukaryota; kingdom Metazoa; phylum Chordata; class Mammalia; order Chiroptera; family Phyllostomidae; genus Carollia; species Carollia perspicillata. Next base: position 24,003 of record PVKM010002517.1, on the reverse strand, counting down.
ATGCCATTTCTTTGTTACATGTGTTACAGATATTTTCCCCAGCCACTTACTCCTTTATATTTTAATTTTGTTTGAGGTCTTTCTTCATAAGGATATTTTATATTTTGCTATAAATTAACCAATTTTTCTTTTAGTTTCCACGTTTAATATCTTTAGGAAGTCCTTTTCTATCAAGAGGCAGTATTTTCTTTTCTTTTAAATTTTTATTTATTGATTTGAGGGAGAGACAGAGAGAGGAAGAGAGAGAAACATCCGTTTGTTGTTCTACTTATTTACGCATTCATTGGCTGATTCTTATATGTGCCCTGACTGGGGACTGAACCTGAAACTTTGGCACATCCAGTCGATGCTCTAACCAACTGAGCTACCCAGTCAAGGCCAAAGGCATTATTTTTCTTTTACCACTTCTACATTGTTATTTGGTTTGTGTTTAACATTTGGGCTTTCACTTCATCTGGATTCAAGTTTACTTTATTTAGTACAACCTAGTTGTACCAACATCATTAGCTAAATAGTACATCTTTTTTCCTACAGATGTAAAATGCCATCTTTAATGGATGCTGCATTTCCATAGATAAATGGGCCAGCCTCTAAACTTTAAAGTTCTCCTAACCTATCTGCCTAGACCACAGTATTTTATTTACTAGCTTTACAGTAATGTCTGAATATGCATACAATTAGTTCCTTTCTTATTAATCCTTTAAATTTTTTCTCAATTATTTTTCTCTTCCAGATTTCAGAATTAAAATTGTCAAACTCACAGAAAACTTTGTTTGAATTTACATTGGGGTTGTATTTAATTTGGTTAATAACTTGGGAGTTTTGAAATCTTTCCATTACTCACTTTTTTTACCATAAGCACAGCAAAGACATATTTTCTATTATATTATCAAAAAACAAAAATAATTTATTTTGTATGCCATCTTGTTTCTGATCACCATACTAAATCCAGTAATTCTAACTGTTGATTCTTTTCAATTTGTTATACTATCAATATCTTTATGTCTGAGTTCATATTAAATAATTAGATTATTATAATGTTTTATTATTTTCCTCTTGCACAGTATTTCTGTCAGGGTTATTCTAGCCTCATGAAATCAGATCCTAAATTTCCCACCTCTTTCTATTCTGGAAGAGACAATATAATCTGAGAAGTTACTGGTCCTTAAAGACAAAAGATTTAAGAGTCTAGGCTTGAAAATTGTCTAGACTTTAAGTTTCTAACTATGTTACAATTTCCTTTATACTTAATGATCTATACAAATTTGCTAGTTCTTCCTTAACCAACTTTATTATACATTTTTTTTCTTAGAAAAGCACCCAGGTCATATATATTATGATATTTAATAAGATAGAACATTCCCATAATTTAAAAATCACATCTCAGTTCACTTTATGTTGCCCTTCTTGTTACTATATTATTCATTTGTGTATGTTCTCTCTACTAATCAGTTTTGTCTATTTTATGGTCTTTTTAAAAAGTTAGCTTTAAATTTTAAAATTAAGTTTATCAGTTACATTCTCTATTTTATTAACTCTTGCTTTTACTTATTAATAATTTCTTCCCTCTGCTTCCTGTGGGCTTATTTTGTTATTTTTATTTTTGAATTGAATGTAGTTCATTTTGATTTTTTTTTTTAATATTCATTATAGAGTATCTAATTTTCTGTATGCTATGTTGGCTACAACCCACAAGTTTCTGTTAGGAGTACCCTCATTATTACTGATTTTTTCACTTCCTAAATTTCATTTTGCCCTTCTATCACCAGTTTTAGAAGTATACTTTCAGATATCCAAGGTTTCTCTTAGCTCTCCTTTTGCTATTAATTTTTATTTTTATTTCATTATGGTCAGTAATAAGGCCTATGTGACTTCTGGTTTTTTGGAATTGGGGATTTTTCTTTGTAACCTAATGAGTGGCAATTTTTCCCTTTAATATTTACATAACTCTAAGTGGGAAAAATGTGTAATCTAAGAATTGGTCAATTAACTTTCTACTTGTCATTCATTTATGGGAGCAAGAAAAATATTATTCTCTAACATGCAAAGACCCAGGGAGGTCCATTTATGAGCCCATCTAGAGAAAGGTACATAACAACAAAAACTACCCAACTAACAGAGTAATCAAAATTAGAATACAAGCCCTGGCTGGTGTAGCTCAGTGGACTGGGCACAGGCCTGCGAACCAAAGGATCACAGTTCGATTCCCAGTCAGGGCACATGCCTGGGTTGCAGACCAGTTCCCAGCAGGGAACACATGAGAAGCAACCATACATTGATATTTCTCTCCCTCTCACCTTCCCTTCCCCTCTAAAGATAAATAAAATTTAAAAAAAATTAGAATACAAGAAGGGTCCAAACTCATCAAAATTTGCACATGTGAAATACGTGTAGTGCTTTCGTATGTAAATCATACTTCAATAAAGCTGTTATTAAAAAATATGCAAAAATGGGGAAGTTGTAGCACAACAAAATTACAGATGAGCAACAAATCAAGCAGAATGCAATTATCAACCAGGACAACATAAAAATAAGACTTTATTCATCTTTCATGGGGAAAAATGAATAAAATGTGATAAATAAAGGTCTAAACTTTGTTAAAACTAAATATTAGGTGAACTAACAACAGATAATACCATTTCCAAATTCACAGAACGAGTGATAAAAACAGGTCGTAAAGCACAATTATATTTTATAAATCATAAGGAAAAAATCTTAAAAGATTATAAAATACAGAGGTAATGGTGGCAACCTCTCGAAAATGCGACTCAGAAACTGAGGTAGGGGGCTAATGTTTACATTTTGACTTACTAATTTTGGTAACAGAATTCTGTTCAATGAATAATGAACTAGAAATCAGAAAACTGGTTTTCTCTATAATACTACTCATAAAGCTAAATAATTTTATTTTCTACAACCTTAAATTTATCTATAAAATATATCTGTCATACCCACATAAATGTTTTTTATAGTATTCAAGTTTATATACATAAAAGTAGAAAGAACATAGAAGAATATACTGTACACATTTGTTCAATTGAATCACATTTAGTAGCACTGCTCAAAATTACTTTTTTCCAGTATTTAAAAATTTGTTTCATTTCTACTCAAACAATATCTCAAAGAATTTTATAGGTTAAATGTTATCCAACATATTAGAAATGCTAAAATATGGGGAGAGGGGGCGCACCTTGAATGCCTAGCTTGGGTGATTAGAGAGGCTGTGCCTCTGGACTCTATGGAACACGCACTACATTAGGCCATTCTACCAAGCCTGGGAAGATAGACATAGCAGCTCTACCTAATACACAGAAACAAACACAGGGAGGCTTCCAAAATGAGAAACATGTCCCAAATAAAAGAAAAGAACAAAACTCAAGAAAAAGAACTACTAAACAAGAAGGAGAAAAGCAATCTATCAGATGCAGGGTTCAAAGCACTGGTTATAGAATAATCAATGCATTTAGTGAGAACCTCAACTGCATTAAAAAAGGACTAGTTAAAAAATGAAGGATACTGCCCTGGCTGGTGAGGCTCAGTGGACTGGGCACTGGCCTGCAAACCAAAGGGTTGCTGGTTCAATTCTCAGTCTAGGGAACATGCCTGGGTTGCAGGCCGGGTCCCTAGTAGGTGGAGCATGAGAAACAACCACACATTGATGCTTCTCTCCCTCTTCCTTCCTCCCTTCCCCTCTCTAAAAATAAATTTAAAAATCTTTTTTAAAAAATGAAGGATACGCTAACTCAAATAAAGAATAATTTACAGGGAATCAAGAGTTGAGTAGGTAAAGTGAAAATTAAATCAGCAATTTGGACAATAAGGAAGCCCAAAACCTCCTATCAGAACACCAAAAAATAAAAAGCATTAAAAAAAATGAAGATAGTGTAAGGAGCCACTGGGACAACTTCAAGCACATCGACATTCTCATCATGGCAGCACTGGAAGGAGGAGAAAGAGTGGAAGAAAGTGAAAACATATTAAAAAAAATAATGACAGAAAACTTCCTTTACTTGGTTAATGCAAAAGACATACAGGTGCAGCGAGTGTACAAAATCCCAAACAAGATGAATCCAAAGAGGCCCACACCAAGACACATCATAAAATTCAAAAGGTTAGCTGTGACCAGGCTGCTCAGTAGGTTGGAGCACCCTTACACCAAAATGTTGTGGGTTCAATCCCCAGTCAGGGTGCATGCACATCAATGTTTCTCTCTCTCTTCCCTCCTCTCTCCAAAATCAATACACATATCCTCAGGTGAGGATTTTTAAAAAAACAGAAAAGGTTAAAGATAAAAAGAGAATTTTAAAAGTACCAAGGGAAAAGCAGTTACTTACTTACAAGGGAGCTCCCATAATACTGTCAGCTGATTTCTCAACAGAAATTTTGCTGGCTGAAGGAGTTAGCAAGAAATATTCAAAGTGATGGAAAGCAAAGACCTACAACCAAGATTACTCTGCCCAGCAAAGCTATCATTTAGAGTCAAAGGACAGATAAATAGCTTCCCATACAAAAAAAACTAAAGGAGTTCATCACCACCAAACTAGTGTTGTATGAAATGTTAAGGGTCTTCTTTAAGAAGATAGGGAAGAAAAAGATAAAAAATATGAACAATAAAGTGGCACTAAATGCATATCTACCAATAACTGAATCTGAAAAATAAAGGAACAAGCAGAACAGAAACAGACTCATAAATAGAACATTTTGACGGCTGCCAGATTGGGAGTGGTGGGGATTGGGGGAATGGGTGAAAAAGGTGAAGGGATTAAGTACAAATTGGTTGTTTCAGAATAGTCATGGGAATGTAAAGTACAGCATAGGGAATATAGTCAGTAATATTGTAATAATTATATACAGTGTCAGATGGGTGTGAAATTTATTGGGACAATCACTTAGTAAATTATATAGTGTCTAGTCACTAGGGTGTATACTTGAAACTATTATATTCCTGATATAATAATGTATGTCAACTGTAATTGAAAAATAAAAATGGTTTTAAAATATAGGAAAAAATCCCACTAAATTATTATAAAGACAAATTGAGCCCTCACCAGTGTGGCTCAGGAGGTGGGGTGCCACCCTGCAAAACAAAAGTTTGCTGGTTCGATTCCCAATTAGGGCACATGGCTCAGTTGCAGGCCAGGTCCCTGGTTCGGGGTGTGCTAGAGGCAACTGATCAATGTTTCTCTCTTAACATCAATGTTTCTCTTCCTCTCTCTAAAAAGAAATAAATAAAATCTTTTTAAAAAGGGCAAATTTAGGTGTCAAAATTTACCTTATTTGTAAGAGGTACATAATCATGTTTCCATTGTTTTCAAAAATAAAAGAAAAAACCTTTATTTTATTTCCTTACTAAGAACCGGAAGAGTCTGCATTTATTTCCTAAATTTACATTTAGATCTGTTAAGACAAATTTTCTACTTGAGCACCATTAAGTCAATTTTAATCTAAAAGTCTTTGCAAACTTAGCCACTAAAATTAGGTTCTACCTATCTCAATTAATTTTTGTTCAAATGAAAAGCTCTATTTGTGGCCATAATGTTTAAATACTCATCTGAAAATTAGAGTAAAAAGCATGACTTGAAGTCAGCTGACATAAGGCATCTAGGAAAAAGATCTGAATTGACTTAGAACAGATAAACCCAACTTATTTAAAGTAATATAAACCACACAAAGAGGAAAACAAAACAAAGCTAATCAAGTAACTTGCAAGCCCAGTACAGTAAAGCCTCACTTTACATCATTAATAATAGGTTTAATGAAATGACAAATAATGAGATTAATTTTACCACAGGCTAACTGTTATAAAACAAAGAGTTAAGTTCCTATGGCATTTCATCAATGTTGTAATGAAATGAGATGCCTCTGAAGCAAATGACATTATTTGAAGACTTGCTGTATTTGATTATACATTGTCTTGGGCAGGATGGATGGGTGGAAGGAAAACTGCATACAAATTCTAAACCCTTTCCAGGAGGACTTTTTTCTTTTTGAAGTGGCATGAACATAATTCTGAAACTATTTTAGAAGTATTACAAGATTGAACCAATGACTTGAGAGTCAGTGTATTAAAAGAAAAGAGCGATAAATACCACAGAAGGAAAGACAAGAAAGAAACTAGTGGAATTAGAAATATCAGAGTAGTCTGATAATTTCTAAAATAAGTATGGGTATATGTATACATACATCAGTGGTTCTCGACTGGACATTCTGCCCCCCCAGAGGACAGTGGCAACATCCAGAGACACTGTTAACTATGGCATTTAATGCACAGAGGCCAGACATGTTGCTAAACAACCAATAGTGTACAGGACAGCCCCCATAGCAAAGACTTACTTAGCCCAAAATGTCAATACTGCCAAGATTGAGAAACCTTAGTGCACGTGTATACTTGGTGTCAGTATATGTGTTTATATATATCTGTATTTCCTAGTTCTGTCTCTTTATTTATTTTTTATTTTTAAAGACTTTATTTATTTATTCTTAGAGAGAGGGGACAGGAGGGAGAAACAGAGGGAGAGAAATGTCGATGTGTAGTTGACTCTCATGTGGCCCCCGCTGGGGACCTGGCCTGCAACCCAGGCATATGCCCTGACTGGGAGTCAAACCAGTGACCCTTTGCTTCACAGTCTGACTCAATCCACTGAGCTACACCAGCCAGGGCTAGTTCTGTCTCTTTAAAGGGCCCAGAAGCAAAGACAACCCAGTAGCAATAAGTACACTTAGTATCTTATATTTTGATATCTAATACTTGATATCTCCACTTAGGGAATCAAGGCTTGTTATAGCAATCCTGATTCTAGGGTTAAGGCAGGATTGGTACACAATAAGCCTAGAACATCTTATTATGACAGAAAGTAAGGAAGTGCACATAAAAAATGATAATGGTATATATAAAAGTTAACTGTCTCCTGTGGGACAATCTAGAACAATTCATGTACCAAAGCAGTAAAAATAGTAGTGAATGATGAAACTACCGAAAATATGAGAATCCATGAGTTCATACCAATAATGAAAAGACAAGTAAGTAAAAAGGAGAAAAAGAACGTCCCTTGGTTACAGTAAAATGCTTAGTGCTGACTAGCAAATGTAGAAAGAGTAAGTGTTGAAAAACTATTACTGTGTAACCATGGGGGGGACGTGAGGGGGAGACTATTGGTGGGAAATAAGAATGTGTGCATGGTCTTAAAGTGTCACCCCCATTATCTCTTAAAAAGAAAGGACCAGTAACTATGAAGCAGAGAAATCAGGGGCCTGCACTGAGGGATCAAAATTAACATCACTGAGAGGTGGATGAACATTATGGGTCTCCTGAGAACACGAAATTACTTATGCAGTATCCTGGCCAAGAATGCATACACTGAATTTACTCCTGAGAAAACATCAGACCAATGCAAAACAGGGAACATTCTATTCAAGAGGAGGGGGGCTTCAAAAATGTCAATGCCATAAAAGACAAAGAAAGGTTTAGGAAATGTTCCAGACTAAATGACACTTATGACAACTGAATACAATACCTACTCCTGGACTGGATGGTGTACTAGAGAGGATTAAAATATTACCATAAAGGACATTACTGGGTCAACTGACAAAATTGAAATATAGAAGGTAGATTTCTAAATAAAAGTATTGTTTCAATATTAAAGTTATTGAAATTGCAAACCATACTGTGGTTTTATAGAAGAATCCTTATTCTTAGGAACTGTACACTAAAAGCACCTGGGAGAAAGGTCCTTGATGTATACAACGTACTTTCAAATGGTTTAGGAAAAGTATATTTGTGTGTATATACAGCTACAGAGTACAAATGATAAAGCAAATGGCACAAAATGTTAACAATAGGTGAATTTAGATAAAATTTAATGTATGTATATATTCTTTGCACTTATCTTACAAATCTAGAAATTTTAAATATTTCCAAATTGAGTTTTCTTTAAAAAAAAAAAACAACACAGGAAATTTTTAAAAACCAGAACACAAAAGTAAATTTCTTCCACTATATTCTTCACCTACAAAAATAGAATGCTATAAAATCCTTTATAATAGCAGTGGTCAAATCATTTTCATGCCTATCTAATTAATGCATTTGCACATTAACTATTATGTTAGCCATTGCATAAAAGTTCAAATCCTCTCTAACAGCCAAAGGATGATTTAAAAAAAAAAATACAGTAAGGCAAAGGAAAGGCCTTAGCAGTAATAACAAAAAAGGTTTCATTTTTCTAATATATGGATCCACATAAAATAATTTAGAAATGCTCTGAAGCACCTATCTTCCAAATGAACGTGATAATATATTTAAGACAAACTTAAGATAAAACTTATCCCAAATAATTTGTTTGTTTTGCTTTAAGCTTATACACAGTAAGATCACAAGGGTACATAGTGCTATGTCAAAGAAAGACCCAGTTTTAAAATCAGACCAAACTGCCCACATCAATATTTAAACACTCCTAACAACAGTTTTAATCTGAGAACAGATCTACCAAGGCTATATTTTAATGTACTACTTTGTCCTTTATAAGAGAATATTAAAAAACAACAACAACAAAAACAAAGAAACTTACAGTTCATCTCGTTGTCTCTGGGACAGCACCATTTTGGCTGTAATGTCAAGCTTATTTGATATAGTGGTATGTCCCCTCCTTTGGGAAATCAAAAAGCTTTGTGATCCCTGGGTTTATAATTAAATATGCCACTAAGTGGCTTCCACACAGGAGAAGATGGTTCTTTTACAAGTGAATTCAACAAGTAACCAGGAGAGAGTCAACAAGTACGATTCATTCCACCTGAGGAAAAAGAAAGAAAAGATTATTTCTTTCACTTAGAATTTAAATTACTTCTAAATTATTACTGTAATACACACTTTCAAAGATGCGATTTATTGTGATGCCAATATGAATATTAGATGATTTTTCAACCTACTGTGAAAATCAATACCAAAATATACAGTATTTTATGAACTTTAAATTATCTTTAATAGTTTACAGCACTGTTTCTAGATTTCCCCACTCCCAATCTGTATAACTTTATTAACCAGTGTCACCTCAATAAATTCAATAAAAGAAAAATAGAAAAATTTAAAAGTTGGAAAAATAAAATAACTTATCCTCTCCCTACCATGTCACCCACCAGATATATTGATACTAATTTTATTAAATTTTAAATATTAACATATAACCTCTCTAAGAAGACTATGATACTTACTCCCTTTAAAGATAAAAAATAGCCCTGGCTGGTGTGGCTCAGTGGACTGAGTGCTGGCCTGTGAACCAAAGGGTCCCAGGTTTGATTCCCAGTTGGGGCACATGCCTGGGTTGTGGGCCAGGTGTCCAGTGTGGGGGTGTGTGAGAGGCGGCCACACATTGATGTTTCTCTCCCTCTCTTTCTCCTTCCCTCCCTCTCTCTCTGAAAATAAATAAATAAAATCTTTTTTTAAAAGATTAAAAATAAAAATTATAATTTACCAAAATGGTATAATCTGAAATAGGCATGACAGATGACTTCACAAACTGTCCACAAACCAAAAGGTTGACAACCATAACTGAAGTAACCTTCAAGATTAAATATTAGTCACCAATAATCTTAGAATTGCTAGTATTGGGTTGGCCAAAACGCCTATTACATTTTTTCTGTAAGATGACTCTAGTAGTGCTTAGCTGTCTTTAACTTCATTCAAAACAATTTTGTTAGATTGTATTGTGACAACTGTCATATCAATATGCATAAAAAAATCAAAACTGGTGAATTTTTAAAAAAGATTTTATTTATTATTAATTTTTAGAGAGCGGGTAAGGGAGCAAGAAAGAAAGGGAGAGAAACATCATGTGTAAGAGAAACATTGAGTGGTTGCCTCTCACCCACCCCCTGCTGAGGACCTGGCCCAACCCAGGCATGCACCCTGACTGGGAGTTGAACCAGCGACCTTGCAGTTCACAGGATGCTACTTAATCCACTAAGCCACACCAGCCAGAGCAAAATTGGTGAATTTTTGTGCAGCCATTTAAATATTAAAGATGGAAGAAAATACACATTTCATCGCATTATGCTTCGTTATTTCAAGAAATATAAAAAGGCAATTGAAACACAAAAAAGATTTGTGCAGTGTATGGAGAAGGTACTGTGACTGATCAATCATGTCAAAAGTGATTTGTGACGTTTTTTGGTTACTTTTGACATTTTGGCCAAATCTCTTTTTTTGGGGGCTCTCCCTCTTCCCACCAGGGGCTATCCAAATAATTCTTTGCTGTGGGGCTGTCTTATGAATTTGGAAGATGTTTAGCAGCACCCTTGGCCTCTACCTATTAGAAGCCAATAGAAAGAGATAGCCAACATACTCAAAATATCCAAGTCAATCAGACATACTCAAAATACCCAAATCACCCAAGTGACTGGTGAAAATAAAAACGTGTCTTTTAATTTTACAAACAAAACAAAACAAATGGACATTTTGGTCAACCCAATATTTACAATTAAATGAACTAGTAATCTAGTGCCTCTTAACTAGTGCGTTTAATCAAGAAATAATTAATCAAGAAATAATTGCCCCAGTTGGTGTGGTTTAGGCTGAGTGCCGGCCTGTGAACCAAAAGGTTGCTGGTTTGATCCCAGGCAGGGTACATGCCTGCGTTGCAGGCCAAATCCCCAGTTGGGGGCATGCTGTTTCTCTCTTTTTCTCCCTCCCTTTCTCTCTCTGTGAAGACAAATAAATAACATCTTTTTTAAAATCAAGAAATAACTTAAGCCCTGGCTGCTGTGGCTCTGTGGACTGAGTGCCAGCCTACAAACCAAAGAGTCACTGGTTCAATTACCAGTCTAGGGTACATGCCTGGGTTGCAGGACAGGTGCCCGGTAGGGGGCACACGAGGGCAACCACACATTGATGTTTCTCTCCCTCCTTTACCCTGTCCAAGAATACGTAAAATCTTTAAAAAAAAAATAAAAATAAAAAAATAAAAGAGCCCTGGCTGTTATGGCTCAGTGGATTGAGCACTAGCCTTCAAACCAAAGGGTTGCCGGTTCGATTCACAGTCAGGGCACAGGCCTGGGTTGGAGGCCAGGTCCCCAGTGGGGGACATGCAAGAGGTAACCACACCTTGATGTTTCTCTCCCTCTCTTTCTCCCTCCCTCTCTCTCTAAAATTAATAAATACAATCTTAAAAATAAAAAAAGAATTTAATATTATTTTACTTCATTTTGTATCCTTCAGAATCATGTGTTTAAAAAAACATGTAATAAACTGCCCTAGATTTTAGGTACTCACACAGTAAGCCAATTCTCTAACCTAGTTTTTAGACAATGTTACTTAATATTTCAGAGCCCCTTCTTTACACTTACAATATTATAAAATCAATTTCTATACAATATCCAAAAAGTATCACACGGTATAGATAAAAGAAAAATCAGACTTTCTTAAAAGAATTATTCTTCAAATCTCCCATTTAAAAAAAATGTAGTCTTGTCACATTGTACAAAAATAAGAGAGAATTTCTACTGTCTTTAGCAAATGTATTGGAGATATTCTCACTTAAAATGCAGACTGATATTACAAAATTAAATTGGAAGGGACACTTGAAAGAAATAGAAAATTATCCTCCAAATGAAATGAAATTAATATCTAAAGAAGGGCCTGTGGGACCACTGATATACCAAAAGACAAAACATGGACAGAAGAGACAGAGAGTACTTCTTCAGTACCTTTTTTCATGCCTCAGCAGGCACTATCCCAGGCACTGAGGATATAGTGATGAATAACCTAGTCCAGGAAAAATGAAAGAGCAAACCCTGGTTTTAAATGTGAGCCCTGAATGAAAGAGTGCAAGTCCAGATGTTCCCAGTGGCAGCTGCCATTTTAATGGAAATCCTTCTCTATTGAGAAATTCTAGTAAATATAATCAGGGACTTATTTTATGATCTTTAATTATACTTCCAACCTGGAGGCCAACTAGCTCAAATTGATAGCTGAAAAACATCACTACCACTATGTCTAAATCAGAGATGTAAGACTGTCAATAAGAAATAGGAGATTGAGAACCAAACACAATGGACACCTCAGAAAACCATCCCTCTTGGTATTTAGGAACTCCTAATTATGTAAACCTCACTTTCTAAGCCTTAATTATCACCAAATTAAAGCATCTAGGGCTTCACACACTCTGACAAAGGTCACAGTTGGGTAAAAATTACTTGATGGTGGTGACTATCTGAATTGTCTACAGGTTTCTATTAACTGAAACAATGGTAATCCACTGATAGAGAATTAATTATATAAACCAAAGTGAAAAAGAAACATGGCAAAAATCCGTGTTTTAATAAGGAAAAAAATCCACTATATTATGTACATTACAAGGTCTTATTTAATTATGGAGAAACTGTTTCTCGCCAAAAAAGCAAATCAATGTACAAGAATAACAGTACTGGAATATAAGGATGATCTAATAACCAAACAAGACAAGCAAATCATTGAATGTATGTTGGTGTACTGCATAAGTTAACTTACTTATTCAACAAACATTTACAAAACACTATGCATGTGCCAGGCACCATGTATAATGAGGAAAATAACTTGGTCTTTACACTCAAGAAGTTACAGTCTACTGGAAGAGTCATCCAAGAAATAGGCAATTTAAAGTGTGAAAAGTGTGATAATTATTAATTATTACCACATTGGGGATGATGACTCAGGATGAAGCTGAGTAGTTTGATAGGGGGCTTGATCACAAAACACACTCGGGTCTTTACAATTTGTCCTGGGAACAATGGGAGCCCTTAGATAAGCTTTTAGGAAAAATCATTATTACTTCTATAATGAAGAATGGACCAGAAAGACTAGAAAGGAGGAGGCCAGATAGGAGGCTTGCAGTAATGAAGGTGACAGATAGATGATGGCGATCCATACTAGCATAGCAGCAGTAAATGAAGAGAATGAGATGAATTTAAGTTATTTAAAGGGGAAATCTTTTGTGTGGGTGACTAGATATGGGCAGCAAGAAAGTGAGAAAAGTCAGCCAAGAAGTCAAAGACAACTTCCAGAGATTTCTGGCTCTGAACTTAGTTGAACAGCAAATGAGGGGAGAATGAAAGTATAACTCATTCCATTTTAGATATGTTAACTCCAAAGTGCCTGTGAGATTTCACGTCCAAAGTTGTACAAACAAGACAGCTCTGAAGAGAACCAACCTACAAAAACAAAGATTGGTACTTTGCTCAGAGGTGATACAACTGAAGCCATTACAACGGATGAGACTGACCCATGAGAAAACGCGTAGAGCAAGATAAGCAGAGCCAGGCACAGCAATGCCAGCACTTAAAACACACACACACACCCCTGAATCTAACAATTGAGGCCAAGAGAAAGCAGTTAAAGAGGTAAAAGTAAAAACAGAAGAGAGAGGCAAGTATTTCAAGGAGAGGCAATCAAAAGTATCCAAAGATATCCAACTACTAAGCAAAATACGGTCTTAAATAGGTCTGCTCCATTAAGTATTTATAAGTATAGAGCTCACTGATAACCTTAATAAGAATGGTTTCAGTAAAATGGTAGGGACATGGTTTAACATAGCAAAAACCATATTTAAATGGACTGCTGAGTACAAGGAGGTAAAGTAGAGACAGTACCGTACGTAAGTATCTTTGAAAGAAATGGAAATGTTGCAAAGCCATTTTTCTGATTGTTTTCTATTCCAACTAAGCGAAATGCTTAAATGCTAAAAATAGACCCCACCCCCCAAAAAAAGACACAGGGAAAGTGGAGAAATGAATTAAGACTTTTAGTATCACCATTTTTACCCTGTAATCATTCAAAGGCAGACAACTAGACATGACAGAATAACACAACACAACCTACAATGTATTTTTGCCAAAAATCAAATCTGAATCTGTTCAAATGTCTGGCTCCAATTATCAACTTGCAAGAAGTATAAATGGAAAAGTATGCTTAAGACACCATGGGATAACCAGCAATATCCAGACTGGGAAAAGCCTTATAAAATAAATGACCCAATTTCTTAAAATAAGTTCCAAGAAGAGAAAAAGAGCTAGAAAGAGAAATTTAAATGAGACAAGGGATATATCAAACAACTGCAGTTTATAAACTTTATTTTAATCTGGATTAAAAAAATGACTCGTAAAATGAACAAACCAGTGGAAAAAACTGGAGAAGTTTTAACAGTGACTGGGTATCTGATGATATTAAAGAATAACTGTAACTTTTCAATAGTATTAATAGTATTGTGTTTATTTTTAAGTCTTTTAGAAATACATAATAAAAAATTTATCAGTTAGCCCTGGCTGGTGTGGCTCAGTGGATTGAATGCCAGCCTGCAAACCAAAAATGGTTGCTGGTTTGATTCCCAGTCAGGGCATATGCCTGGGTTGCAGCCCAGGTCCCCAGTTGGGGTCATGAGAGTCAACCACACATTGATGTTTCTCTCTCTTTCTCCCTCTCTACCCCTTCTCCTAAAAAGAAATAAATAAAATCTGTTAAATGGAGGGTTCATCACACTATGCCCTAATATTGTTTATGGGTCTGGTATTTTCTACAATAAAGTCTATTTTTTTAATCATAGGGAAATGTGAAACAAGGAGCTAAGGATAGAGAGAGAGGAATGCGATCCACATGTCGAAGTCTTACACATAAAGATGGGTCACCTCTTCCATCATGTTAGAAAGAAGAATGCAAATATGTGTTTTATATTTCAGAAAAATAGGAAGTAAGGTCATTTGCTGAATAGGCAGGATAAGGAAGAAGGCATTAAGAGGCTTGAAATAGCTACTATGGAGAACACAGAAATAGAACAGGAAGAACATTTTTTAGATGGAAGACTGAATTTTTAGTGGTACCAATGTACAAAGATGTGATTTTTTTTTTCTTTAGTAAGTATTTAGCTGTAGCTGTGTCTGAAGCTACAGTCTAGATGCAGACACAAAAGAGTTGCAGGTTTAGAGATCTAAGGTTAGGTTGAGGGTTTCCAAAGTTTAGTGTGATGAATGTATATAATGAGAGATGAAATAATGGTTCAAAGAGCCTAAACTGCATTGTGAAGAAAGTGAAAACAGGAAAGGAAAATTGAGAGTCCTAGGGATCAAGAAAGCAGGTCTCTATAACCCGGGAGAACAGTCAGAGAATAGAATGATTAAATTTAAGACTTCCCAATTTGCTGTTAACTATATGCTAATAATGTCTTATACAAGTAGCTAAGTATTGAGGATACATGGTAAAGAAAAACAATGGGTATGATGACTACTAAATGCAGATGAAGAAAATGTGGTCTTAAGTCTGCCACAACTCTATAATCCTGAATTATTCATCCAATTTTTCTGGAAAGTAGGTAACATCTAAGGTTCCTTTTAACTCAGATTATTTCATCCTCTATCAATTTCCTACCTTTAATATACAATTTTTTTTTGCTACCAGAAAGTACAAGTATCATACTTCAGAATATAATGTACCTTTCCAGTTCCTTTTAGCCTAATATACTAATATGTAATTGCAAAATATCACGACAACAGAAAAAATGATTCTCAAATCGAACAAAGGATATAGTTTGAAGTATTTTGCAATGAACAATATATAAGCAATCATACAAATAAACCAGGCAATACTGTCTTACCACCTGGTGAAGGAGTTCTTAATCTTTTTTTTTTTGGAGGGGGGAGGGATGAAGTCCATTGGATTCCTTTGAGAATGTGATGAAAGCCTGGATCTTTTCGCTCAAAGAAGCACTTATAAATATAAACAAAATATTACATGCATTTTTAGAGGGTTCAGAAATCCTCCTAAAGTCAATATAATGAATAAAAAGACAACATTAAAAAAAAATATTTTGGCAGTCCTTCAGTAATCCTTTCTAAGCTACTTGTATATATTACAAACATATTTCAGAGTCTCATTTATTCATTTGTACATCAATATCCAGACATTAATTTTAGAGATCAGATCTGTGTTGCCTGAGCCACAAAAACAGGCTTCAGTATGCTTTTTGGAATGTAGAATTCTTTAGCATTGTATATACTCTAATATATCCTCTTATCTGCCACACCAATGCAGCTCTCTTAGCAATGTTTTACTACCTGGGTAAGTACCTCACCACAAAAAAGAGAAAGGGGAAGAGTAAAAAAGAAAAGATAAAGAAAATAATATCACATTAAAATATAATCTTATAAAACAGAATGGTGAGTGACTTAGTAATTTAAATCTTCTCTTTTTAAGTTTTCAATGTGGTAATACAGTTTACACTTATCAAAACAAACTTTATAAAATATTATTTCAGTGCTCTCTTTGGCAGCACATAAACTAACACTGGAATGCTACAAGATTAGCATGGCCCCTGTGGAAGAATAACACACAAATCTGTGAAGTGTTCTGTATTTTTTTAAGAAAAAATATTTCATTAATAATCTATTCCATACGTTGGCCTTTGCCAACTATGAGTCTATGTAATAGGGAGAAATAACCCAGAAAATTAAGGATGTGTGTAAGGGAACACAAACAGAAGAGGAATATTAACATAAAAAATGGAAATCATGAGATTTACTTATTATTAGATGTAAAGTAGGCATTTAAGAGAGCCACTAGTAACTGGATGATTACCAATGGCTCTAGCTCTTAAGAAATTGGCACTTCACAATGCTTTATTTAAAGAGGGTCAACAGATTATCTACCTTGCTTGAACACCACATTTTATAGCTCAGAATCCCATTCCAAATACTCAGATACAGCAATGAGGCAAGGCAGAAGCTACTACCAATCAAGATTTATTGGCCCTGGCTGGTGTAGCTCAGTGGATTGAGTGCCAGCCTGCAAACCAAAGGGTGGCCAGTTCGATTCCCAGTCAGGGCACAAGCCTGGGTTGCAGGACAGGTCCACAGTAGGGGGCGCACTAGAGGCAATCACACATTAATGTTTCTCTGCCTCTTTCTCCCTCTGTCTAAAAATAAAATTAATAAAATCAAAAACATATAATTTATCGAGCACCTTTTCAGACTAGCTAATTTTCAAGAGTTAAATAAAATTTGTTGTTTTCCAATCAACTGTATGTTTCATAATACTCTGCAAATCATCAGGATTTTAAAAAATGAGGTCCAAAAACCAAAATTTTTCTCAAAGTCACTCATGGCACAAAAGATATTTTATTAATCTGTATAACTATTTATAATACAGACACACCTCTCTTGATGTTTCCAAATATTTTTACCATCTTATCCATTATCCTTACATAGATTCTGTACACAATAATCCAATGAAGAAAACAAAAGCTAGCCTTTCCTTAAAACATTTTTCTATAGAAAAATATTTGTGTATAATTTAACAGTTTAAGATTTTGATTTGAGTTAGACAAATAAAAGTTACTTTCTTAGTTATGCTGGCTATACATGGTGTTTTAAAAGAATTAGATGAAGGTTTAAAAGGCACAGGTAATCAGTATCCAACAAAAAGAGATACAAAACTTGGTTACTCGTATCACCTGTCTTAATGTTCCTATCTAATAATATGTTTTTTAGACACTCAAAAAAGAATCAAACTGCAATATCATGTAAGAGAATACTGAGGTAGAGTTACAATAAAGTTCATAAGAATTAGACAGAAATTTTTTATTTAGAGCCCGTATATTTCTATTCTAACGTGAATGTTACAGTCCCAACAATGTTGTGAATGCAAGACTTTCTTTATTTAATATTCAAAGCTTTATTTTAATAAAATGTTATCCAACTGTTAACACAGTATTGGCAAAAGAAATTAACGACGCTGTATTTTCTTGTTTTAATTGCCATACTGAAATACTAACAGGGTTAAACCATATAAAACTGCCAATAACAGCAATTACACGGGTTCAATCTAATACTTACCAATGGTATTGTAATAGCATTAGCAAAGTTCTTAGCAGCTAGTATAAATAGCAGAACAGGAATTTATTTACACAGTGGGGTATTTTTTTAATTTACTTTTAGAGAGAGGGGAAGGGAGGGAAAGAAACATCGATGTGCAAGAGATACATGGGATCTGTTGCCTCTCACTTGCCCCCAACTGGGGACCTGGCTGGCAACCCAGGGATGTGCCCTGACTGGGAATTGAACTGGCGACCTCTTGGTTCGCAGGCCTTCCCAGGCCAGCACTCAATCCACTAGGCCACACCAGCCAGGGCTTTTACACAGTTCTGATGAAAAACTAAGCAAACAGAGCAACTCCCTCCTCTGATATCATAGCTTTTTGTACATACACATATTTAACACTTCTCACAATACACTGTAATGATCTGCTTGATGTTGTCTCCTCAACAACTGTTCTCCAAAACTGCAACAAATTTATTCCTTACTGTATCTCTACCAAATATCATGGTAATTAACAATAGGTATCTAGTTGATTTTTTAAATGCTCACCCAAGGATATATTTATTGACTTTAGAGAGAAAGGGGGGAGAGAGAGATCAATGTGAGAGACAAACATGGACTGGTTGACTCCTGTGTGTGCCCCAACTGGGGATGGAAACTGCAGCCTTTTGGTGTATGGGAAGATGCTCCAAACAACTGAGCTAGATACTACCAGGGCAGTATTTAGTGTTTTTAAATGACTACTATAGGCATCACAGTAGAAATAAAAGAAAAATTTATTGTATTCTCAGAACTAAAGATGCACATGTATAACTTTCTTCTCATCCTCTTGTCTTAAAAATTCAGAAAAATCAAAATCTGAAATATGGGCGAATATCTAAGTCCAGTTGCTTGGGGCTGGTTTTGATGTATTTTTTTTTCTTTTTAAAGATTGAACACTAACATATCAGAGGAAGTACACCAATTTTTAAATTCTGTAGAAAAATCAATTGGCTGTCTTAACTTTATAGTGAAACCTTAAAAATTAAAGACCTTTATTCATACTACTCTTCTAGTTTCTGCTTACAAATGCTACATTTTCAAGTGACAATTAGATAAATATAGCTCCAACAGCCCTGTAGATCTGAATTTTTTTCAAGTCAAAAGTCAGTCACACACACATACACACTGCCTTAAAAGAAGAAAAAAGCTTGCTGATATTTCTAAGCACACAAACAATAATAAAAGACATACTATTATTGTTCTACGTGTATTTTTTTAAGCATAAGGTATGGTGAATACTAATGCAGTTAGCCCAAAGGAATTACAACAAAGGCAGAAATCACTGTAGTTCTTAAGAAAGGGAACAATGTTCTAAAACTGGTTATATCATGGTGATTATTTTGGAGATAACATATGAGATATTAAAGCAGGAGGAGGCTGGAACTAGAAGATGAGAGAGGCTTGGACTCGGATGGAAGCAATTAGAATTATCTGAAAAAAGAGCTTTATGGTCAAATTGCAATTATGCTAAGTGGAATTTTTTTTTGCGGGGGGAGGGAACACAGTTCACTAGTTGCTCTTGGAGGATGGCTTTCTCTAGGATATGATCTTGGTCCTAAAGGCAGTTCTCTTGTTTACAACCAAAGACAAACTGCCCAGGTGTTATGACAACCCAACTGGAAAACCTGAACTAATTTTAGTTTATATTATTACCCACACCAATGTCTCCAATGAAACAAATAGCTGAGAAGTAACTATATTCTCAGTGTCAATTATGCAATTTATTTACTGACAATGTACCAGGTACCCAGTATTCAAACCAAACAATACATATCTGTGGGCCATATAGCTCAACACATAGTTAACTATGTGCCTCATCTATGGAAAGCTACATGTGACATAAAAGCAATGTTTAGTCCCGTCCCATAAGAAACTTACAATATAGTTCAATATGTAAGCTATACAAATCCTTTCATTCATTCATTGACTATTGTGCTACACTCTATGAGGTTTTAAAATAAACATGAACAAAATGAAATCTACCTCTAAGGGAGTGTACAATCTAGTTGGAATGAAGTAAGAGGGGTAGGAACTGGAAAGAAGGTAACAAAAAGAATGTAACACAAGCTGAGAACTGACCAAGTCAGCCTTCTAAACTGTTTTAAAACGTTAAAAAACAAACAAACAAACAAAAAAAAACAGAACTTGTCTGAATATAAATCCCATGATAGAATAACAACAAACTTACAGCTATTAACCAAACCTACAAAAAAACCACAAAAAACAAAAACAAAAAACCTAAGCAAACAACTATAACAGGAACAGAATCACAGAAATGGAGATCACATGGAGGGTTATCAACAGGGGAGTGGGAGGAGGAGAGAGGGGGAAAAGGTACAGAGAATAAGTAGCATAAATAATAGGTAGAAAATAGACAGAGGAAGGTTAAGAATACTATAGGAAATGTAGAAGCCAAAGAACTTACATGTACAATCCATGGGCATGACCTAAAAGAGGGAAGTGCGGGTGGGAGGGAGGTGTGCAGGGTGGAGGGTTATAAGGTGAGGCGGGGGGAGAATGGGACAACTGTAATAGCATAATCAATAAAATATATTTTTTTAAAAATCCCATGATAGGCCCTCTGACAGCAAGTTGAATATGTACATAGGGGTTCAAATATTAACTTGGTCACTTACAAATTATGTGATTTGGGGCAAATTTTCAAACTTCCTAAGTCTATAACCCTATAAAAGGGCTAACTAACATTATCACCTACCTAAAACAGTAGTGGTGAAACTTAACAAGATAATCAGTGTTCAGGGCTTGTCCACCATTTTACTTCCCTCAGTAGAGCTCAGGAATAGTGAAGATGTGTAAAGATGACAATTTCACTTTGAAAGCTACAATACAGCATGGTACCTTCTGCACTAGGTACACACATAAGCGAAGTAGAAGACTGTTATCCTAGTGTCCAAGGACAGAGAACAAATCAGTTTTGCCATTACAAGGACACAGACAGTAAAGGTAGGCTGCTCTATTACTATTACCACCAATCACCTTAATCATCATCACAATAATTACTTACCAACACTGAATATTTACTGTGTACTGAGTACTGTTCTAGACTCCTAAAATGCAGTAACTCATTTGATACATCCGGAAAAAAATTATACAAGCTACATGAGAAAAACTTGTAGATTACCAATTCATAGAAAAAGAAAACTTCTTTCAGGAGAAAAAAAATTAAGAAAGGTTGCGAGGAAAAAGAATCTGGTATGCAGATTCAAAGGACAGGCCAGAGGAGACACAGAGAAGGGAGGGAGTGGTAAACAGTGACAGACAAGAACAGAATGTATCTTCATAAGGCTGAATCACAGTATAGATGGCAGGCAATATGAAAAAGGAGGAAAATGTAAGCCAGGACACATTAAGCCCTTGAGTGCCCATTTAGGATCAGACTAACATGCCCTTTGCATTTTCATATACATAGTTCCCTAAAGATAGTAAAAAGCTAACGATAGATTTTTAACAATAAAGTGACTTGAATCCTGACAGGTGTGGCTTAGTTGGTTGGGCATCTTCCCACAAAACAAAAGGTTGCCGGTTCAAACCAGGGTCAGGGTACATGACTGGGTTGCAGGTTTGGTTCCCAGTCAGGGCACCTATGAGAGGCAACTGATTGATGTTCTTCTCACTTCAATGTTTTTCTCCCTCTCTTTCTCCCATCTTTCCTCTCTCTCTAAAAACAAAAAAATAAATAATATAATCTTTAAAGAAAAAAGAAGGAAAAGAAAGTGACTTGAGAACTGTGGTTCAGGAAAATTAATGATTGCTTTGTGCAGTATCCCACATAATTCCTCCCCCTATTCTTTACTATAGCTAGTAATACCCAGTTTCCCAATTCCACCCAGTCACCCAAGCTACAAATCTGAGATGTTTTCTAATATCTCCCTCTCCCCATCACACCACTCATTCACAATTCTACCTCGCAAATCTTTCTCCAGTCAACAACTCTGTCACTACTGAATTTTAAGCACTAATCATTCTTACCTTAAAAAGCCTCCTAAAGGACTTTCAAACTCCAATTCATATTACTCACTGGCTCCCACATTAACTATCTAAAATATACATCTGATCATAATGCTTGCCTTTGCTTGAAACTGTCTGATTTCCAAATTGCCTACAAACTATACAGAATATCAAATTCTATCAATCTGGCTCATACGTACCTTTCCATGCTCAGATCCATACGTAACCTACACTACAATTCCTCTACCAAACTACTTTCCAGATTTCCTCTCATGTCCATTCCCATTCTTTCAAGGTTCAGTTTAAATATCATCTTTCCAACTCTCTTTAGTGGGGATATTTGCAGGCACTGCAAAAGCCTAAGTGACAAGTATCATATACATTGTTCACCATATAATTCAGGACCCAGATTTTATAACTACAATGAATTTCCTACGCATTTAATTATTTCATTAAGAATCTAGAAAAACTTCAGCCCTGGCTGGTGTAGCTCAGTGGATTGAGTGCTGGCCTGTGAAGCAAAGGGTCACTGGTTCGATTCCCAGTCAGGGCACATGCCTGGGTTGCAGGCCAGGTCCCCAGTGGGGGACACATGAGAGGCAATCACACACTGATGTTTCTCTCCCACTCTTTATCCTTCCCTTCCCCTCTCTCTAAAAATAAATAAATAAAATATTTTTTAAAAAAGGAATCTAGAAAAACTTCATCTGTAACTGGTAGCTCAGCTAGTTAGGCAATGTTCTGCAAAACGAAAGGTCTCAGGTTTGATTTGCAGGTTTGATTACGGGTCAGGGCACATACCTGGGTTGTGGGTTCGGTCCCCAGTCTGACAAGAGGCAACTACTTGATGTTTCTCTCTCTCTCTTTCTCCCCGCCTTCCCCTCTCTTTAAAAATAAATAAATAAACAAAATCTTTTTAAAAACCAAGAAAAATTCAAAATCAAGCAAATTCTAATTTTAACCAAGTTTTTTTCCCCTTTTGTAAAGCTGACAGAAAAAAATTAAAATTTTACAAATCTAGAAATAGGGAGGGGAGCTAAGATTTATCTAAAGAATGAAGTAGTGATGAAATATTCTGGCTATCAAAGTTTATTATATATGAATAAAAATGAGAAACTAGATATAATAGAATGAACAATTTTTAATTTTTTAATGACTCAGCAGTCACTTCAAATTTTTACAGTGTTACCACGATGTTATTTATAATTACAATATTAACATAAAGATATAACATAAAAACAACAGAAAATTGTTATTCAAGCTTTCTGGCTCTTTGGATTTGGGCTAAATGAGACTTTCCTGCATAACAGTATATTGTTAAAGAAAAATTTATTTCCACCTACTGGAAAAAAATAGCAAAGGCCTATAAATTTAGAAAAATTAAAAACTATTACAGGCTGTTTTTGTTTTTATGAACCATCACAATATGCCCCCAAAGCCTCAAATATCACTAGCACAGAAGACTCTAAGATCCAAAGTACTTTAAAAATACCACTTTTAAAACGTTAGAAATAATACTTTATGTGGGAGTCAACCGTGACCCTTTTCTTTTTTCCTCTGTATCCAATCAATTTTACCTGCCAGGTTTACCTTCTCAGTATTTGTTCAATTATTCTGTTCTTACCACTACCTACCACAGTTTACACCATCATCTCTTACCTAGACTAATTTCAATGAAGACTCCCTAAATCCAGTCTTGGCCTAATGTCAGCAGCCCTCAAAGTCATCTACTTAAAATACAACCTAGCCATCACTTATCCACTTAAAAACAACCCTTCGCTGGCTCCTATTTTATATTTATTTAACAAATATTTATATAGCACTTACTATATTAACAGTCACTACTTTACGTGTTTTACAAGTGTTCACTTACTCCTCACAACTACCCATGAGAATTTAAACAATTAGCTTTTATAAAGTTAATCCTTGAAAAACAGGAGAGTTTAGGGCTGCTGCCTGCCCCCCCAATGCACACACATTCAAAAATTTTGTGTAACTTGACAATCCCAAAACTTGACTACAGTTATCCCTTGTTCCAGGGGACTGATTCTAGCACCCTCCAAGACCCTAATATAAAA
Source organism: Carollia perspicillata (assembly GCA_004027735.1). Lineage (NCBI taxonomy): Eukaryota > Metazoa > Chordata > Mammalia > Chiroptera > Phyllostomidae > Carollia > Carollia perspicillata. The sequence goes on along the minus strand of PVKM010002517.1, from coordinate 88 downwards.
TGGCATAGAACAATGCACATAGTTGGCCCTCCACACCTGAGGATTCCCAATGGCAGACAAGAAACCTCAATATGGAGGGCCAACTATA